>JAOTRH010437795.1:0-33769 GCA_034768845.1 Heliamphora exappendiculata | reverse complement strand
TAAATTTTTATTTTTCAAAAAATGTGAAATAAAAAATAAAATAAATAAATTCTTTTAATCACTACCTTAGCTGAAAAGCAGAAGAAAAATTGTATATTTATTAAATTTTATTCGTTACGCATTAAAACACGAAAAGATAGTTTGGTAAATCGAAATTTTTAAAATCGTGTACACGAAAAAATATTTGATTCTTTCAGATCATGTAATTTTTCAAATTAATAAATTTACTTTAATTAAATAAATTTTTATAACTCCTAAAAATATTTTAAAAATCTAAGTGGGAGAGAGAATTTATTCACAGATGAATCTCGCGGTCTCCATCACTAGTTTGTAGGCAATATAATTAAATCATGCGTGTTGGCAGTAAGGCTTTTCTCCCCATTGAACAGATTAATTGCAGTATTACTAGTACAAATCTCCTTTAGGGATAATTCTGAATAATTGTTAGTATGAATCACTTTTCCATCTGAAAGATTCATTGCGAAGCGATTGATTTGGGATTAGGTGATGGTTAATACTTAACTGTATATAATAGTATCCTCTCCATCCGAGTTACTACTATTATATACTAGACCAAATCTATATCAGTTATTTAATTTTACTTGATAAGGTCAGTTGCCTAGATAGTAAAATTAATAGAAATTGGCCTATCTAAACAAACGATGGATAGTAGACATCCTCCCATCAAGGCATGCCATTCATAGAATACCAGGCTGCTGACGAATTTTTTTTTAAATTGTAGAGGAAACCAAATTAAAATAAATTTAAAATTTTACTCGTCATAATTAACGGTATTTTTAATTATATGGTTCTCAAGATTAAAATGGCTTTCAATCCACTCGTTTCAATACTCAAAGAAAATAAACTTACGGGACCGAACTATGTTGACTAAATACGAAACTTAGACATTGTCTTAATTGCCGAGGATTAAAAGTTTGTATTAACTGAGATATGTCCGTCGGTACCTAATGTGAGGGTGATCAAATAGAAAACCTAGGACCATCAGAAGTGGCAGAAAGCTGATCAGATGGCTCACTGTTACGTTTTGGCTTCCATGTCATATGTTTTATAGCATAAGCATCAGTCTATGTCGAGTGCCTATGACATGATTATGAACCTCAAAAAAATATTTGGGGATCAAAATTGTGCTACTAGGCAGATGGTCATGAAATCTCTAATGAATGCAAACATGACTGAAGGCACCCCAGTTATGGACCATGTTCTGAAGATGATCAGTCTTCTAAATGAACTTGAGATACTAAAAGCTAAAATTTATGGAAAAACCCAGGTCTATATCATAGTTCAGTTACTACCTGAATGTTTTAAGCAGTTCTGCCTAAACTATACCATGAACAAGCTCAGCTTTTCATTGGCAGCACTTCTTAAGGAACTTTAAGTAGCCGAAAGTGTTCTTAGGATGCCAGGTTCTGTGTATGTGACTCAGAAAGGTTATTCATCTAAGTCGAAAGGAAAGAAGAAGAAAAAGGTTCAAACACAGGGAGGCATAGCACCAAAAGCAATTAAGGGACCAAAAGATGGTGTGAAGAAGCCGAGAGGCAAGTGCTACCACTATAACCAATTTAGGCATTGAAAAAAGCAGTGTCCGATTTTTCTCAATAAACAGAACAAACCAGGTAATTTCTATTCATTGGTGGTTAAAACATATTTAGCGGTGTTATCTACTGGTACCTGGTGTGTAGATACGGGAGCTACTAATCATGTATGTAATTCTTTACAGGAGTTTTAGAAAATTAGGCCGCTTAGTTATTGGGGAATATACCTGTATATGGGCAATAATACAAGGGTTGCAGCAGTTGCAGTAGAAGATGTCACTCTCAACTTTAATAGAGATAGGATACTACTTCTAAAAGAATGTCTTTATATACCCTCGATTAGAAAAAATTTTAATTTCAGTCTCGAGCTTAATAAACGATAAATATTCTGTTCATTTTGGTGACTCTGTCGTTGTGAAGAAAAATAAATATTTTATCTATTCTAGTACATTGGTAGATGATCTGTATGTCATATCTCCTATCTCTCCTATACTGCTACTAACTGAAATAAATAACACATCTAATTTATCATATAAGGGAAAATTTTCTTCTTTAATGAACCAAATGTTTCTTTGGCATTTACGCTTGGATCATATTAATCTAAGAAGGACAAACAGACTGGTAACAGATGGATCTTTAAGTTCATTGGAAGTGGAGACACGTCCAGTCTGTGAATTTTGTTTAGTGGGTAAGATGACCAAGAGGCCTTTTTCGACCAAAGGCTATAGAGATAAAGAACTGTTAGAACTGGTTCACTCTGATATATGTGGTCCTATGATAACCCAGGCTAGAGGTGGTTTTGAGTACTTCGTCAGTTTCATTGATGACTACTCAAAGTATGGATACATTTACTTGATGCACCGTAACTCTGAATTCTTTGAAAAATTTAAAGAATTCAAAGTGGACGCGAAGAAGCGTCTGGGTAAAATTATCAAATCACAACGATCCAACCGTGGTAAAGAGTACATCTTTTTAGAGTTTAGGGATTACCTGTCATCAGAAGTGATTATATCCCAGTTGACTGCACCTAGCACTCCGTAGCAGACTGGTGTAGCAAAATGAAGGAATAGGACTCTTATAGAGATGGTAAGGTCTATAATGAGTTATTCAAGTTTATCCAATTTGATTTGAGGACTCGCATTAGAGATAGTTGCTTACATTCTGAACTTGGTACCTTATAAGCCAATGCCTTCCACTCTTACAGAATTATTGACCGGGTGTAAGCCTAGTCTGAAACACATTCGGATTTGAGAGTGTCCAGCACATGTGCTGAAAGGGAGCACGGGTAAGTTGGAACCGAGGATAGAAGTCTATTTTTTTGTGTGGTATCCCAAGGAAATGAAAGGTGGTCTATTTTATAATCCTAAGTATCATATGGTTATTGTTAGCACCAATGCCCGATTCTTGAAAAAGAATTATATTATGGACCACATGCCCAAAGAAAATATTGTTCTGTAAGAACTAAGAAAAAATACCAGTAGAACGGAAGATAAATCAAAAGTCACTGATATCCCATTGCCTTGTTGTAATGGGAGGATTATCGGGACATGTGCAAATTATGAATAGGGTGCTAATGCATAGGGTTTAGATTCTGTACAACGTGTTACAACTAGTACACAGACACAGATAGTGTCTCATCGTAATGGGAGGGTTGTTCATCAACTTGATCGGTATATGTTCTTGAGAGAGTCTTTTAATAGTATCTCAGCGAACTAGATACCGAACCCTGTAACTACAATGAAGCACTTCAGGATAAAGATGCAGATCTTTGGCAAAGGGATATGAATTCAGAGATGGAATCTATGTATTCCAATCAGGTCTGAAAACTTGTAAAACCACCCGAATGGATAAAACCCATTGGATGTAAATGGATCTACAACAGGAAGAGATGAGTAAACGGGAAGGTTGAAGCCTTCAAAACTAGGCTTGTTGCTAAAGAGTTCACTTAGAAAGAAGGGATCGATTATGAGAAAACTTTTTTTCCAGTAGCCATACTTAAGTCTATTCGGATTCTTTTATCTATTGATGCTCATTTCGATTACAAAATTTAACAAATTGATGTTAAGACATCTTTTCCTTAACGGAAGTCTTGACAAGTGTATTTATATGAAACAACCAAACGGTTCATTACCAAGGGCCAAGAGCACATGTTATATAATCTTAAGAAATCCATTTATGGATTTAAACAGGCATCGATGTCTTAGAATACTCAGTTTGATCAAGTTATAAAGTCTTATGATTTTGATCAGAGTTCAGATGAGTCCTGTGTGTATAAGAAGCGTGACAGAAGTGTGGTGATCTTCCTAGTACTTTATGTAGACAATATCGTGCTCATCGAAAATGATGCGGGGGCATTATCTATGGTCAAAGTATGGTTATCTGGGCATTTCGATATGAAGGATTCGGGAGAAGCTAGTCATATCTTTGGGATCAAACTTGTGCGAGATTGGAAACAAAAGATGTTGGGCTTATCACAAGCAAAACATATCGATGATATCCTTACTCGTTTTAGTAGGCAAGATTCCAAGAAAATGTTTCTCTCTTTCAGGCATGGAATCACTCTATCCAATGATCATTGTCCTAAGACACCTGATGAGATAGAGAAGATGAAGGCGGTTCTTTATGTGTCAGTAGTAGGAAGTCTCATGTATGCTATGCTATGTTTTGCATTGGACCCGACATCTTCTTTGTCGTTGGCATGGTTAGCAGATATCAGTCTAACCTAGGGCAGAAGCATAAAACTACGGTAAAAAAATATAATTAAGTACCTAAAAAGGACAAAAGATTATATGTTGGTTTACTAGGAAGACAGTCTAGTACCTTTGGGGTACACCGACTCAAATTTTCAATCCGACAAAAATTTTCATAAGTCTACTTCAGGATATGTTTACCTTAGGAGGTGAAGCTACTAGTTGAAGGAGTATCAAGAAGTCTTATGTTGCTTATTCAACCATGGAGGCCAGCTATGTGGCAGCTTCTGAAGTAGCCAAGGAGGCCATTTGGATTAGGAACTTCCTGTTGGATCTAGAGGTGGTACCTTTAGTTCAGTCGGCTATTACACTTTATTATCATAATAGTGAAGCGATTGTAAACTCGAATGAACCAAGAGTCTACAAGAAATGATAGCACATTGAGCGTAAGTGTCACCTGATACTAGAAATTGTACGGAGAAGTGATGTTGCTGTGAATAAGATTGCAACAAGAGACAATCTTGCAGATCCTTTTACAAAGATGTAGATCTTTTTACAAAGATACCATAGGTACGATTGTAACACAGAGTTTTAGTAGACCTGTCTTGGTTACGAACAACAGATAATAGTATCGTCTATTATTCTGACTCTCTGTGCTAATACACTATGTGTGTATTAAACGGGACATATTGGGGTAATTAACTTTATACTGACTATATAAATTAATTCACACTCCAAGATTAATATGAATAGTGCTTATGCTCTTAATTTTGAAATAGTTATTAATTTGCATATATTTAATATTCGATATTATTATTAATTAGAGGGTGCGATCTTATAGTGGTTTATATTTCCGATTAGTTGAATAGCAGTATTATTTATATGATGAATATTAATTATTAATGAAACTCACGTCCCAAATTATCAGGATTGGCGATACCCCCTTAAAGAAGCTTATAAGTTTTGACCGGGCCAAACCCTACAGGTGGATTTGATTATCCGGCAGTCAAAGAAGTTAAGCAGAATGCCTTAAAGAATTTTAAGATGCCGATTAAATTAAATTATCAGTAATTAAATTTAATTAACGGGTATCGAAAATATTAACGAATGGAGATGAGTTAAGTATTTAATAATAGGAACTTAATGCAAGATAGTCATGAGATTATGGGTCCGAGTGCAATTATAGTTCTTTAGTGGTGTGAACTGTAATTTAGTGTTTTATAAAAATTGGAGAAATCTCTACAAGGTTCTCATAATTACAGATACCGCTGTGAAGTTTTCTTAATTGTAAAAATCGCTAGATGGGTATCTGTGTCATACTAGAAGTCTGATTCATAATTACTTTACACGCCCCTACTATATCCCTATAAATATGCAGATAGACTGAACCAAATTCATAACTTGTCTTCAAGACAAAAGCTATCCAGGTTCTGCCGGTACAAGTTCTCGATAGATTGGAGCTCACACTACATTCGAGAATCGTATAAGAGAATACAATAGAAGGTCTGACAAAAGCTTCAACTCAGAATCAAAATCGTAGTTGAAGAATCGACCAAAAAAATGTATTCTTCTAAATTAACTGTGGTTGCACGAGTTTTCATTTTGATCGTTCAACTTCAAAAGTTTTATCTGGAGTCCGTTTCGACGTTTGTCCGTCTAGTTATTTTTTATTGAAAATCGTTTATAAAAATAATGATCTTGGTAGTTTTACCTCTAATAAATCCTATAGAAATTGATAGAGGGAAGCAAGGATTGGCCAGAAAAGTTGTCATTTGTGCTTTGGGGATATCGAACATCAATTAGAACTTCTACTGGAGCAACGCCCTATGCTTTGGTCTACGAAATGGAGGCAGTTCTACCTATAGAATTGGACTTACAAGACTCTAAGGTCCAATTCTTCACTTCCTTTGCAGCCGCATTGACAATGAGCTTGGTGCAATCAGTTGGCGCGCTGAAGCCCATCATAAAACAGTCTGGGTCAGTTACTTGCAGTTGTGCCATCTTTTCATTGAACAACACTCCCATGTCGATGCTGTCCAGTTTGTCAGCCTAAACTTCCTCTTGAATTTTCTTTTTTTCAACTTCCTCTTTCACTTTCTCTTCCTCTTCTGTATCAAATAATTGATAGCTAAAGAAGATCTCTAGCCCTGGGAACTTCTAGTTGGTTTCTTCATCGATCCATGGCTCTGGAAAGCCATAGTACGGAAAATCTTCTCCTTTGACAAAATACCCGCCGAGTGTTCCTGAATAGTTGGCCTTTTGTCCCTTTTTAGGCCCTTCCAAATCTTCTTCCGTCAGTTTGTATCCAAGACCAAAATGGTGAGAAGCCAGTAATACCAGGATAGGTTTGGGGATTCCTTGCTGCTTACACCCTAGCCCCATGCCCGGGAAGTAGGACATTTATCTCATCATTGTAATTGCTCTTGGGTTGATGTATATCTCTTATTCATTCAATAGCATATGCACAGCCTATGCTTCATCAAATCGAAAGCCACTTAGCGACACATCCCCTTCGCCACGCTGAGCCTCCAAGTGAGTCGAACCTTCTCCTCTTGGGGTTAAATACTGTCTTATCCATGGATAGTCATAACTGCCCCATTCTTTATCAGTTTCAACCTTTGGTGAAGAGTCGATGCCCCATTCTTTATCATGTAGCCATGGCCTGCCTAGCAATAGGTTGAAAGAGGCCAATACGTCCAGTACGTGGAACTCGACCGATGTCTCCAGAGGCCCTAGTGATAACGCGAATGATACCAGGCCTAGTACATCTCTCCTCGTGTAATCGTAGACCCGGACTCCTTGATTACTTGGTGTGAAATGTTCCAACTTTAGTACCAAGCAAACTGCTGTTCTAAGCAGACAAACATTTAATGTGGACCCATTATCAATAAGAGTCACCGGGACCTAGTTTTCCAAACATTTAACGGTTATGTGCAGGGGTTTTTTAGGATTCTTTTCTTCTACTAGCAGATCCTTATTAGAAAAGAAAATGACTTTTGGCTCTACAGCCGGCAAAATGAGCCCAACGAGTTGCTCCAAAGTCGCGTCTATTGGAACACTGGCTTTGTTCAGGAACTTCAGTACAACTTATCTATGTTTATATGAGGCCATCAATAAGCCCCAAATGCTGACATTAGCCTGTGTCTTTTTAAGCTGCTTTAGCACAGCGTCATCTTCTTCTTGTTGCTCTTTCTCTTTCCCTTTTCTTCTTGACTGCTCTTCTTCCAATTGAGTCAGCTTGAAATGCTGTCCACTCCTGGTTAGATGTTCCACACCGTCCTTGAGATCCCACAATCTCGGTATTGTACTTTTGGTTTGTCTTACTTCGTCTATGCACAGAGGGCTTTCAAATGCCCACAGATCATTTAAGTCACTAACCGCTACTCTCCCTCTTCTTTCCTTGTCGTCCTCAATGGCCACATGTTATCAACCTCTTCCCATATGTCTTCTCTGATGTACTCCACGTGTTGTTCTTAATCAGCCCAAAAGTCGATCCACTTAGCCCCATCTGATTTCAGCACAACCCTTACTAACTAATAGGATTGCATCTCATCGACACATACCTCCTCCTCAAAAAGTTAGGAAAGAGTAATGCCATCAAGCACGTAGCCAAACCCATAAGGTCATGCTGGATAATCCAGCGGCCAGTCGTCCTCCTCATTGCGTTCCTCTTCTTTCTATTGGTTAGCTTGAATTATTGCCTGATATCCTTCTCAAGCAACATCATTCCACTCTTCCATCATATCCTAGCCGTTTCTATTCATAATTAGTGAGCAAGTTGTCAGATCCACGATAGTTGAAACATGAGGCTGTGGCAGGTACACTGAACAGATATACTAACTTGGATCTTCTGACCATCCCAAAGTTATGAAGTTTACCCCAAACTGCTTGGCATGGTTTGGCAGAGGGTTAGTCATGACATTCGGCTTTGGAGAGGCGGACGATGGAGGAATCACTTTGTTATTGATGAGATTCAGAATCTCGTGACATAATCTCATACACTTATCAGTCAAATGTCCGTGGCCTTGGTGATAAGCGCAGTACTGCAAAGCATTGTATCTCGGGAGGAGGGGATCAAGCACTGGCATGGGATCCAATAACTTGATGAGCCCCTTCTTGACAAGTCGATTCAGGGCGGTGGTTTATGAAATATTAAGGAGAGTGAAGACTCTCCTTGGCCGTTGTTGTGCCAGCTGACTGTTGCTTGCCTGCTGATTGTGGCTTGGTTGTTGGGTAGAGGAGTAAGAGTTTAGGAGGTTTACCTCGTTCGAATGTGACACGAGGTTGGTAACAACAGACTAATTTTGGTTGTTTGCAGGGAAGATCCTTCTCAATTTCTGACTGGGTTCTGCTTTCTCGATATCTCCAGACTGAATGGCATCTTCGATCTGCACCCCAGCGTTAAATAGCTGCTCAAAGGTAGAGAGTGGTTGTGTGATGAGGTAACACTTTAGAGGGGACTGTAGATTTTTCACCACCATTCTCACTTGTTCTCTTTCAGTGGACCAGTTCGTCATCTTGGCGGCTTTGCCCCTCTATCGGGTTAGAAAATCAATAAATAATTCTCAATTCTCCTAGCGAGTTGTTTCTAGCTTTCGGGTGGTTACGTCTAGCTGGACGTTGTAGCTATATTAATTGATGAATGCAGAAGCTATATCTTCTCAAGTTCTAGTCTTTGCCACCTCCAAAGAGAGGAACCACCTTTGTGCTGCCCCAGAAAGTGATCAGTGGAACAATTGGGCCTTGAGCTGATCGCCAATTTCCATGGGAGAGAGAGTTCCAACATACATCCTCAGATGAATCCAGGGATCTCTAGTGCCATTAAACTTCTTCATCTCTGACATTTTGAATTTTTTGGGCAGTTTGGCATCTACGAAAAGACATAAGCCGCCCACATCCAGCATGTACTCTTCTACACCCTTAGCCTTTCTCAGCACCTTCTCCATTCGATTGATCTTCTCTACCAGCATGGATTCCCTAGACTGGGTCGTAATCTCCTCCTCCACCGGGATATATCGGGGAACCTGGGATGGTGCGATGACTTACGGTGCCTCATGTCCTTGGTTATCGTCCTAGAAGTCTTCACTGTTCTTGTTTATATCTTCTGGCTGTTGGTTGGCACTTGGCAGATAGGCCTGAATTGCCCGAATTTATGCCTGACATTGGTTTTGAGCTTGGGTCTACTGCTCCACAGCTCTTTGTATCTCAGTAATAGCTCTCATCAGAGCTGTTAAGTTAACTTCATTCTCTATCATTTTTAATGACTCAGCTAGCTGTTCAGATATTCTATAGAGTCTGCTTGACCTTAATCTTGCCCAAACGCGTGTCGACTGTAATCTTTCTGGCTCAATGGTTTAGACCCGATGAAAACCTAGATTTGAAAAGCAGAATAACTAGTATCAAACACTTTTCAGATAAGAATTCTGACCACATGTAGCAAACATTTCAAATACCCAAAATAGCAAATCACAAACAGATAATCACGGAAGTTGAAACAATACCCCTATCGGGCCCATACTGGTAGCATAACAACATGACATACGAAAACTCGGGTGAAGGCTAAGGAGAAGGTTAACCAAACTCTAGGGACAGAAATGGGCAGCATAACGGTAGGAAAACAGAACTAGCTCGCATAGGTATAACAAAGATTCGAAGAAAGTGAGCCTAACACAACAACGGGGGAGAATCCAACAATCTGAAAAGAACCCAAAAGAGAGAGAAACTGCTCTAAAGACTTCAAAACAAAACATGGGCATGACCCCGAGAAGAAAACTATGGCATAAAAATCAAGCAAAGTGAAGAACAAAGCCCGGGTAAGAACCCGAAGGCGAAAAGCAAACCTAATCAAAGGATAATAGAAAATCCAAGTAGAACCCAGAAAAGGAACTAGCCTAAGCCAAACAAACAATGCTAACAAACGCAATCAAAACATACAATTAACAAAACATATAATCCTACTAGGGTTAGCAGCTCCTAATGGAGGGTTCTAAGCTATTATATGTAAAAGGCCAGTTTTGGTCAATCGAACAGGGTACCTTTTGAATAGAGTCGGGTATATACCTTACATGCTTGGAGTGGTGCAGGACATGGTCGAATGGTGCGTCTAAACTCTTTTACTACACCTATGAAAGTGTACAGTCAGTAAAGCTTGCCCACCTTCCCAACAATCCCCAAAATAGGTAAATGATCGGGGCATCAGGTCAACCAGGTAGGGGGTGTGAAGAACAATGCACATACATGCGAGAATGCAAATGAGAAATTCTTAATAAGAACCAATGATGTTTTTAAATCTAGCACTCTTAATTAATTTTATAAACCAGTCCCCAGCAGAGTCGCCAGAAAATACTGTGGCGCCAGGATTTTGGGGATTTTTGGAATGGTAAAAAATATGAAAATTCAAAGGATATTTTGAAAAATATTTTAATACCTTGAAAGTCAAATTTTGAAAACTCCTTTTTGTTTGAAAATAGTGTTGCCACTTGGTTTTTGAGAAAAATTAAGAAAAATAAAATGGCTACTGGTCTTTAAAACGTTAAACCAGAGAAAGAGGGTTCGGGGTTAAGGTACGAATTAGGGAAGGTGTTAGGCACTCCGTTCGCGCAACCATAAGTTTGGCCTCTACTAATCATCATTGGTTCTTTAATAAGACTTCTCAAATACTTGCAACTAAACAAAAAGAGAAAAGAGAGAATATTCAAAATCAAATATAGAAAATACATAACATATGTATATAAAATGCCAAATAAAACAAGTATTAAAAGAAAAATTCTAAGTCATACGGCATGCTATTTTTAATTAAATGGTACATGGAGCACACCCGCATGTAATTTTATCAAAATAAACTTATTATTATGATTTGCATAAAAGAACTAAAAAATATGCTAGAAAATACTAAAATTACCTAAATATGAATTGTTACAAAATAAGCTAAACTAAATATGCTTATTATCAAAACAAACTAGATTAGTATTAACATAATGAATATTTAATAAAAAGAGATACTAAATATTAAAATAAAAGATGTATATAAAAAATCTTATATTAAAAGGAAAAGTTCACAAAAGAAAATTATACTAAAATGAAAAGAGGTTAGAAAATAGTTTACAAAAGAAAATCTAACTATTTACAACTTATTCTTTTAAACAAAACAAAAGAAAAGAAAAATAAAAGAAATAAAATGAACAAGAAATAAAATTATACTACCATTTAAAGGTAAAAATTAACTTAAAAGATTTTTTATGATTTTTTCGTTTAACAAAATAAAAGAAGAAATACTACAAAAAGAAAATAAAGATATGAAAAAAGAAAAAATAAATAAAACTTTATAAGAAAAGTAAAGCTAATAATAAATAAAATAAAATGTTACATTACAAAAGCTAGTAATAAAAAAAATAAAGCGCTAAAAAAGAACATTACACTAATATTAAAAGAAACAAAGAGAAAAATAAAATAAATACTAACATTAAGCTAATGCTAATAAAAAAAAATAAGTACAATTATTTAATTCAAATGTGAATGTAGTATTGGCAACTATATTCACATAGATGTAAGTGCATTATTGTAATAATTAATAATATTAATATGTTGTAATTACCAAAACATATTAGCACTAAATTGATGAATTAATAAAAAATAGTAATGTACTTAGTGTGAATGTGTAAACTAAGAAGTTAATTAAAGTGACTAAATTATGTGAGGCAAGTTAAATGATAAACAAGATTAACTATGTAAATAAAAGGAGTATGCGAAATGAAATTGAACTTAACCCAATCACTCTAAAAGAGAGAGTAGAGTTAGAAAGATCGAGGATCCAAACAAAATACATGGATCGCTAAGAAATTCTCGAGTCGGGAAATGAGCTTCAATGGTCCAATCCTTAGGTAATGATCCAAGCAAAGATTTCAAAATTTTGGTATCGGGGGTTCGGCTCTTGGTACTTCGGTAGGGTTTCGGCGTCAGGGCTTGGATTGCTCGGCGACTCGACAGAGCTTCTCTCACTAAACTTCTCTCTAAAAAATCTCTCTTGAAAACGTACGCTAAAGTATGGCATTTATAGAATTCTTCAACCAATAAGATGCTGACACATTTTGGGACACGTTAGGCCATTTAGAGTTGGCGGTCGCTAGGTTGTGAGTTAACGGTCGCTATGTTTGAAAAGGTTCCAAGAGCTTCTACTGACAGTCGCCATAATGAAAGTTGGCGGTTGCTATATTGAAGGCAGCGGTCGCCACTTTTGGCTAGGGTTTCCAAGAAGTTCTATTGGTGGTCGCCATAATGAACATGGTAGTCACCACAAAAAGTGAAAGTTTTCAAAAGGTTCTATTGGAAGTCTCTATTTTGGAGGTGGTGGTTCAACATAATTTTATTGGTTTGAAGGTTTTGATGATTGAGTTCAAATACTGAGCTTGGATCATTTCTCGAGAATCGTACTTAGGAAAACAAAAAGAGACTTCTTGGGGTGTCTACAAGAAGTAGAATAGGTAAACGAAAACTAAACCTAAACGGAGTGCTAACTAACAAACAAAAACATTCATAAAAGAAAATTACATAATTTTAAAAGATTTATTGATCCTAAAAGAACGGGTCTAAGAAGCTATATGCAACAGGAGAAGGCTGGTAGGTCTAGACTCAGTATACCTTCTTAAGAGAGTCAAGAATATACCACCTAATCCTAGGAATGGTGCAAGGTATGGTTAAATAGTACGCAATAACTCTTTTTAGCACATCTATGAGAACATATGGCCAAAAAGCTTGCTGGCTTCCTCGACATAGCCCTGAGATAATAAACTGACTGAGGTATCGGGTAGGCAGAATGGGGGTTTGAGAATCAAGCACACAAGTATACACATTGCAAATGCGAATACCAATGAAAAGTTTACAACAAGAACCATTGATGTTTCAAGTTAAGCTCTCTTATGATTTTTATTTAGAAAAACCAATCCTCAATAGAGTTGCCAGAAAAACTACGGGTGTTATCGACAGGACGGTCCGCTAAATATCTATTGTTTTTAGAAAAATACTATTTTCTTTTTAAAATAAGAAAATCCAAGATATCTAAACACACTTTTTAGAAAAATGGAGTCGCTTCTTGGTTTTTAAGAAAAGCTAAGAAAAACAAAAAGATGGCCACAGGTTATTTTTTAACGTAATCAGAGAAAAAGAGGGTTCGTGGGCTAAGAAACGGAAAAAAAAAAGATGTTAGACACCTTTTTCGCCCAATCATAAGGTTAGCCTCTATTTTGTCAATGTTAGTTCTTGTTTTAAACTTTTTAAAGGTAATATATACAGAATAGTAGGTTAAAAAGAGTTCAAACAAAAGCAAACATCAAAGAAAACATCAAAGAAAAATCCTAACTACAATCCGAAGGGGTCATGCAACTTGGTTATCATTTCTAAACATGCCGCGCATATTGTTTGAGCAAATCAAACTAAAAAACATGCGATGAAATGTCAAAATAAAATAAGAAAAGGCCTAGTGGTCATGCAGTAAAGTTTCTGTCTCTAGCATGCCATATACAGATTATACAGAAAGAACATAAGAGATTCAAATACTGTTTTAAGCCACTGGATATACAAAAATCTCACGGCCGTAGTAATCAATGTTGCGGCCGTGACAAAATAAGTCATAAAACTGGCGGGCGTGACAAAATACATGGTAGCCGCAAGAAAAAGGGATGCAAAAATTCACAGCCGTGACAACAAAAATTGTGGCCATAGTATTTTGAGGTCCAAAAGGGGTGTTCAATATGCAGGGTCTAAAATAGACCCAAATAGATGAGCCACATAGAACAGAGACCACATCCAACTTCATAAAGGCTGGATCTATTGTTCATTAACCCAACAACAGCATAGAACTTGAAATAGGATATATAAAACAATAGAAATATCTAATAGAAGGCTTAAACCATAGTTTTCATGCTACTGGTCTTTCAAAAAGTTTATGACTATAGCAACAGAATGTTGCGTTGTGACAAAAAAATAAGAAAAGAAGTAGCGACCAAAAACAAATAAGTAGCAGCCGTAATAATATAGTCAAAATAATTCACGGCTGTGATATCCAAGGGTTGAGGTAATCAGGGTTGAAAAATTACAAAGACTTTTTTTGTGTGTCCAGTATGCCAGTGACTACAAAGATGGATTGAAATATACAGTCCCACACATTACAGCAAGTTATAGGCATACTATTTAGGAAAGAAAACTTATATGAACATGCTTTGATTGAAATGAATAAAATAAAAAGAAATAATTAATGAAAACCTTAACCATGACATCCGCTAGAGAGAGAAGAGGAGGGTTTAAACAAGCGGCACGATTTTTCTAAGGTTACCTAGTGTAGACAACCGTCTCGAATGTCCTCTCGGGTGTAGGAGACGAGAATCGCCAAGTAATCTGTGCTCCAAGGCCTCACTAATGTAAGCAAAGTCACAAACGAGGTCCGGCAGTATCGGGAATATGAGTATCAGGTGTATCGAAATATCAGGTGGGAATCGAATTCGACAGAGTATCGGTATCTAAGTATTACTCTCTCTGGTTTATGTGAGAATAGCTCCAATTTATAGGCAAGGAGGCAGCACAGACATTCTCTAGAATGCTGCCACCTGTACAAAAGGTGTTAAACTCTCAGCCACGACCTTTATTGTACGAACAGTGCATGCCACGTTCTTCATTTGTACGAACAGTGCAGGCCGTGACCTTCAAAGGTCATTGCTAGGTTTAGATTTTCAAAACGATGGCGGCCGTGACAAGTGAAAGTCGCAGCATGTTCTAGGATCACAAAAAGATGGCAGCCATGAGAGTAAGGGCACAGCCTGTTGTAGGGTTTTAAAAAAAGTGGTAGCCGTGAGGATCTAGATGTTGTGGCCTGAAGGTTTTTGGTGGTTTCTTGGGTTTTGTGCTGAATTCCTAACTTTGCATGCTTGGGAGTACCCTTGAGCGCAAGTCGCATGTTTTTGTCATTGAGGAGCATTCAAGACGGGTGCCTAAGATTTAGCTTAGTTAAATTGAGGTGTTTACAGCCATAGGAGTGGTTGATCCATTACATGAGAGCATGCATTGATGTGTGCCATTCATGTATTGATGTATTTGCATGAGATATCTTGGACATAATTTAATATTTGCATGCTATGTGGTATTTGGGCATGGAGATTGCGCTCCTAGGATGATGTATCTTGCCCTTGGGCAATCGATCGACCAGTTTGGGGTTCGAGTTAAAAAGGCATTTGGCCGATGCCCGTTCTAACCAGAAATACAGATGAGTTACCCGAATTGACGTGTCATTCTGATTAGTTCTCCTCATTATGTGTTGCATAAGGTGTGTTAATGCGATGATACATATTATGTGGTATCTTTTTGAAGGACAATGTTATCTGTGAGAGATAAGTGGGTTTAAACCTTGTTATTTATATCTTCTTTTCGTTCTTTTCTTATATAGAGCGATGTTACCGAAACGAGGTAGAGGCTGGGGTCACAGTCGAGGTCGTGCTTATGCTCAAGTTCCAGAAGAAGGGGATCTGCATGCTCCACAAGAACAAGTGGGGGACGTTGACGTTGTTCGGCAGATGCTCACGACGATGCGAGCTTTAGCCAATGCGAGCTTTAGCCAATGTGGCTAGGGCTAGAGCTAGAGCTCTCGAGCTAGGGGCTACGGTAGCAATGAGAGAATTTCAGCGGTTGGATCCTCCAACCTTTTCTGGGAAGTTGAACCCCAAAGTCGCTACAGTGTGGATAGCGGTAATGACGATGATCTTTGACACCATAAAGATCATGGAGAATGAGTTGTAGGTAAAGTTGGGGACATTCCAACTTCAAAAAGACGCGATGGATTGGTGGAAGTTTGCCAAGACCACTATGGAGGGCACATGGGCCGCTTTCACTAGGATCTTCCTAGAGAAGTATTTCCCAGGGTCATCAAGAGATACCTATCATGAGGAGTTCCTTTCCCTTATCCAGGTTATCCTGTCAGTGGTCCAATATGAGGCCAAGTTCTCGAATTTTTTGCAGTTTTTGTAGGAGATGGTGGCAATGGAAGAGTAGCGCACCAAGCAGTTTGAGCGGGGTCTTCGACCCGCCATTAAGGGCAAGATTGTAGCTTTAGGATTTCAATTCTATACCGAGTTAGTAGAGGCCACCATTCGGGTAGAGAATTCCATGGCCAAGAGCCAAATGATCAGAGAGAGTAAATCACATCAGGGGAGTTCTAGTGCGCTGTTAGAGGGGCGCCAGTTGAAAAGGAAATACTCTAGGGGTTCGAGTTCTTATCCTATGAGGTCCTAGCCGCAATCACGATTGGCTCCTGCACCATCGATGGGTTCGTCTAGACGTTTTGAATGTTGGGAGCTAGTTTTTTTCTTGTGCAAACAGCCAGGGCATCGTGTCAGGGAGTGCCTAAACAAAGATAGCAGTAGAGTCAGATTCGAGGGAGGGCCCTATATTCTTGCTATCAATGCGGCCAGGCAGGTCACATGTGCTGAGATTGCCCTCAAGAAGGGAATGTATAGGGTGCTTTAGGATCACAACCAGGGCAGGCGTCTCAGGGGCAACAGGGTTATGGGCAGTCGCCGATGCAGTCAAGAGTGCAATTGGTGAGGACAACGGGAAGGGCTACTTCATCCCAGTCAATGAGACAACTGGGAGCTAGGGGAGTAGAAAGCCAAATTAGGAAAATCATGGGGTAAGTGTATGCCTTCATAGAGCCCATTACGTCAGTGGCACCTGCTATGCCAAATGCTGCAACCAGCCCTTCGATCATTCGAGGTACCTTTTTAGTGTACCATTCATGGGCCAGTGGTCTCATTAACATTGGAGCATCGCATTCATTCATCTCATCCGCATTTGTATTTACATTTGCATTGGAGTTAGAGGTAGAAGTTTTTGGTAGTGCCTTATGTGTAGAGACACATATTAGTGATACTATCGTATTGAACATATCTATAGAGCCTATGAGATGGAGATTGCCGACCACTGTTTACTGTTCGACTTCATTGTGCTCGATATGACTTCATTCGATATCATATTAGGGATGGACTGGTTAACCACCTTTCACGCTTTTATCAATTGTGACCAACGATGAGTGTTTGTTTACACACCAGAGAGAGACTCCTTTTAATTTGTGGGTGACCAGGACGATGGTTTAATGCCTAGACCTCTTAGTTTTCGGAGCCGTGATAGCCTTACCTCCTTTTTCTCTACCTTGTTGACGAGTGAGAATGATTCAACTCGCAAAGAGCTTTCTTCCGTTGTTTGTGAGTTTCCATAATTCTTCCTAGATGATTTATTTGAGCTTTTTCCACAACGGGAAGTGGAGTTTTCCATTGACATTATCCCAGGGATTGCCCCCGTCTCTATGCCCTCATATCTTTTTGCATTAGCTGAGTTGCTATAGTTGACGATGCAGGTCTAAGAGTTGCTGGACAAGGGTTTTATTTGTTCTACTGTGTCGCCTTGGGGAACGTCAGTCTTATTTGCGAAGAAGAAAGATGGGTCCTTGCATTTGTATATTGATTACCGAAAGTTGAACCACGTGACCATTAAGAATAAGTACCCTATGCCTCGTATTAATGATTTGTTTGACCAACTAAAGGGTTCGTGCTAGTTCTCCAAAATAGATTTGTGATCGAGGTATCATTAGTTGAAAATCAAGGAAGAGGACATTCAGATGATGGCTTTTCGTACCCATTATAGGCATTTTAAGTTTTTAGTCATGCCTTTTGGACAAACTAATCCACCGATGACATTCATGGACCTCACGAACTATATCTTTCACCCTTACCTTGATCGATTCGTGGTGGTGTTCGTGGATGACATACTAATTTATTCACCATTGAAAGAGACGCACGAGGAGCATATTAGAATTGCTCTATAGTTGTTGCGGGAAAGAGACACACGAGGAGTATAATAGGATTACCCGTGGTAAAGTTTTTTAGGCATGTGGTTTTGGGAGATGGGGTCATGGTGGACTCCTCCAAGATAGAAGTCATGATGGATTGGGAGAGGCCAAAGAACGTATTCAAAATTTTGAGTTTCCTAGGCTTGACGGGTTACTACCGGCGATTCGTGAAGGACTTCTCTAGACTCACAACGCCTATGACACGTCTTACGCAGAAATGAATTAAGTTCATGTGGAACGATGGTTGTGAGCTCACCTTCTAGACATTGAAAGTGAGGCTGACCAGTGCACCTATTTTGATTGTTCCAGAAAGGAGACTTGGCTATGCCATTTATTGTGATACATCGCATGAGGGTTTGGATTGCAGGTTGATGCAATAGGGCAAAGTGGTTACCTATGGGTCGAGACAGTTGAACATTCATGAAAAGAACTACCCCACACATGATTTGGAGCTCGCAGCGGTGGTCTTTGCTCTAAAGACCTTGAGGCACTATCTGTATGGAGAATGCCTTGAAGTGTTCTCGAATCACAAGAGCTTGAAGTATTTTTTTTACAGAAGGATCCGAATCTACGCCAGAGAAGATGGATGAAATTTTTGGGTGACTACGATTTTGATCTGCAGTATCAACTGGGTAAAGCCAATGTGGTGGATGATGCCCTTAATAAAAAATCTCTGAGCTCGTTTGCTCACATGGCCGTTAGGGAGTGGAGTATGCTTGGAGAGGTCGGCAAGTATGACTTGCAGCTTGGTGAATCCAGCGACTGTGTTACCTTGTTTATGGCGGTTTCTTAACCCACCCTATTCACTGCGTTTTGAAGGCTCAGTAGTCTGACGCATGGAGCATGATGTTTCAGGAATGAGCCTTGGGTGGCAAGGATGCCAAGGAGTGGACTATCCACTCCGACTAGAGTTTGAGATTTACGGGAAGGATCTTCATGCCTGAGTCATGTCGTGATGACGTGCTTCATGAGTTTTATCATTCGCGTCTTGCAGAATATCTTGGTGGCACCAAGATGTATCATAATGTGCATAGACAGTTGTGGTAGAGGGGTATGAAGAAGGGCATTGCACTCTTCATTTCATGTTTCCTTACTTGCCAGTAAGTAAAAGTCGAGTATCAGAGACTAGCGAGTTTATTACAACCATTGTCAGTGTTGAAGTGGAAATGAGAGAATATTGCCATGGATTTTGTGTTGAGACTTCCGAGGTCACTGAGAGGGCATGATGCTGTTTGGGTTGTAGTGGACAGATTGACTAGGTTCGCGCACTTCCTTCTTATTCGTATGACGAATTCAGTTGATAAGCTAAGCAAGCTTTATGTGAGGGAGATCGTCAGCCTCCACGAAGTACCAATTTCTATCGTCTCATATCAGGATCCTAGGTTTACTTTGCGCTTTTGGCAAAGTTTACAGTCAGCAATGGGGACGAGCCTATTTCTCAGTACTTCTTTCCATCGCCAAACAGATGGCCAGTCAGAGCGCACCATTTAGATACTTGAGAATATGCTACAGGCATGCATTTTGAATTTTCGTGGGTAATGGGTGGGCCATTTGCTATTAGTGGAGTTTTCCTACAATAGCAGTTACCAGTCGAGTAAAGAGATGGCACCTTATGAGGCGTTGTATGATAGACCTTGTAGGTTACCCATTTGTTGGATCGACGTTGGTGAGATGGTCATGCTAAGACCCGAGCTTGTACATTAGATCACAGAAAAGATCATCGTGATTTGTAAACGCTTAGTAGCCGCTCAAAATCGACAAAAAAGCTATACTGACAAGAGGAGGAGATCATTGGCATTTGAGGTGGGAGACCATGTATTCTTGAAGGTCTTGCCATGGAAGAGTTTGATGAGGATCAGGAAAGGTGGGAAGTTATCACCATGTTTTATCGGATCGTTCGAGATTCTTGAGAGGAACAAAGAGGTGGCCTACCACCTTGCTTTGCCACCACAGTTAGCCTCCGTATAAAATATTTGTCATATGTCCATGTTGCGCAAGTACGAGCCGAATCCATCATGCATGCTAGATTAGACCGACTTGAGAATTGAGGATGACATTACCTACGAAGAGAGACCGATGAGAATTCTTGATAACAAAGAATAAGTCCTTTAAGGTAGGACCATCCATTATGTGAAGGTTTTGTGGCTTTACCACAATATTAAAGAAGTTACGTGGGAACGAGAGTCGAGAGTTCGTGAGAAGTACCCCGAGTTGTTTAATCCTTATTGTATATCTAATTTCGGGAATAAAATTTTCTAAGTGGGGGAGGTTATAGGGACCCGACCCCCTTTCTTTTTAATTTGAAATGTTTAATTAAACCTTGTGGATTCATGTTTATTTACGGGATGGGATTAAGATTTGATTACGAGTATGATTGTTGATGATAATTATGTGCCTATCTATGCATGAAAATAATTATTATAGATGAATTGAACGAGCCGTGGAGCATTGGAACAAAATTGAGATTCTTATATTTGTTTTCCTTCCTTGGTATACCATCCAGCGAGGGACTACTTGAGTGATCCCGAGACCGATCGAGCGGTCTGTAACAGAAGGGTTTTTAAGTTACGGGATTAGAGTGTTTGGCTTCATTTCTTTCTTATCCCTCTCTCTCTCTCTGAACTGAAAATCTAAACCCTAGATTTGGACTTGGTGCTCTCTTGAGGTCTCTCACCCTCCTTGGAGATCCTCCCTTAGTGCTCTTTCTTTAGTGGTCAAGTGATGGAGGTTCATCCTATTCCTTTTCACCGTTCGATTGGTGTTTAGTTTGGTCGGAGCTTATTTGGGGCTTGAAACTTGTTGTTTGAACACCTAAGAGGTAGGATTTATGACTATTCTTGAATATTATTTAACATGAGTTGTATATTTGATTATATATACATGAGAGCATGAAATTTGTGTTTCTAGAACCCTAGACTAGGGTTTGAAGTTAAAACATGTTAAATCTTGGGTTTATGGTTGATTTGTGATAAATCTACCATGGGGTATTCATTGGATACCCACTACTTTGCGAATTTGGGATATTGATTTGATGAAATAAAAAGAACCAATTTGGATCCAAGGATCGTTTAAGTTGGGCTTGAATATCTCTTCGGTGAAAGACCAAAAAACTGTGCAAATTGGGTGACCTATCCACCAGCTAATAACCCAGAATAAGGCGTTAGTCGAGGCGAGTTATAGAACGCAATGTTACTTAACGGGTCTCGTGTGGCCCGATCGGTAGTAACGCGACATCGGTCTATAAGCTCATCCAGCGTCGGCTCCTAGATTATAAACCACGAGTTGGTTGAGATATTAAAATTGTGGATAACGCGTGTGTGCGTATGTGTGAGTTGTGGAATGTGAGAACCTGGAATGGATGTAATGAAATGAATAAAGGACTATGTAGTGAGTTGTGTGTGATAATAGGTTTAACTCGTATAAGGAAAATCGGTTATGTGAATGAAGTTTTGACGAAAAATGGGGTTTAGTCTTTAGTGAGACTATGTGTTGCATTTCGCATAACCATCTTCGCATATCATGCATATATTCATTATTAGTCAATTTTTTACGAGCCACAGCTCATATTGTTTAACAACATTTCAGGTGATAATGAAAAGATGGCTATGGATTAAAGGATGTTGTCGCGGGGTCCCTTATTTTTGTTTAAAGTATTTGAGAGAATTATATGCCTTCGTATCATCTTTTGAAAGTTTAACGATTTTAAATGTAATTCTTTTAAATACTTTGTAGTCTTCGCAAACTCATATTTTGCATGCATTGAAGGACGTTGTTATCATTTCAAGGGTGATGAATGGATGATGGTTTCTTATGATTTAGGAATGTTTTGAGATGTTTTCTCGATTCTTTTGTTCCCATACTTATAAAATGGGTAACATGAAAAGCTTATCTTTACAAGTGTTTTGATGTAAGAAGTCAAGTTTTTTGGAACAAAGTTGAGAAAGGTGTCCAGAGCTCGATGGAACAAAGTCAAGGGTTATCGCTCGATGGACCGCTCGATGGACCGCTCGAGCGATCTATCGAGCGGTCATGAATGCCTCTCGTTTTCTCTGTTGCAAGTCGAAAATGTTACAACTGGTGAGAGACTGCTCAAGCAGTCTTTTAGCCGATCAAGCAATCTAGCTAGTTGGGTAATTTTTAACGTTTACTTTTTAATGGGATGTTTACCCAGGGTTTTAACCCTTCTTTGTGTATCTTTTTACTTCAAATCATGATTTAGTTTTGTTAAAACATTTATCTTTCTGGGCCTTTCTCTTGTGAATCATTTGGGTTTCCATTGTTACATAACCGGTAGAGGTGTCCAAAAGGCCTGAATAACTTGCGAATCAACCAGACCCGATCTCTATGAGTTGGGTTGGTTCGGTTCTACTAGAGTGATGGGTTAGTTCTGGGTCCAAAATAATCAAAATTGATGTACTCAAGTCGGTTCGCGAGTTGGCGAGCTCTCAACCCAACCCAACCCAACCTGAGACCCGGAGATATATTATATATAATAATATAATTATATATATATATTTATAAAACTTAAATTTATGTTAATTTTTTCTAGGGAAAATTTTTGTTTGATACCATGTACAGAAATTATCACATAACCACATTTGGATCATGGTTTTGTTTTGTGTATGGATGTTGTTGAATGAGCGCAGCAGACAGTTTGCTTAACTTATCGCTTGTCTTGAGCATAAAAGTCTTGTTCAATTTGTTTTCTATACCATTAGTTTTTTTCTTTCCTTAAGGAGTTCTTTTGCAGATGATGAATCTGACATGGAGAATGTTTTAAAGCGAGTCGTGCCATGGCTTGATGATCTACGAATAAAAGATGCCTCAAGCTCAATCTTTCCTGACTTAAGTTTAGTCCAGTGGATGAGCATGCAATGGAATCATCGGTTTCTAGCTGTTCAACTAGGATTCTTTCCACCTGTTGGTTCTTCAACATCGTTTCACAACCATCTTATGACTGATTATCCTTTCAAATTATTTAAAATTGTAGCTCTTTAACTCCTAAAAGTTGAGGTATTTCTATCTCCCATTGAAATAACTTAGGAGATATTCTAATTTTTTTTGCACCTTGTTTTAAAGTGGGAATAATTCAGTTATGGTCCATTTCTCAAAAATTGATCTTGTTCGGTTCGATTCTGAATTACAGTCTAACCTAACCCAGATCGATCCATACCCACCCCTATTAATCGGAGTGTTACACTAGTATAGGAATATGCATACAAAAATTCAAAAAATTCTGCCATAAGTTATAGTTACTTTTTTTTATTTCAGCTATCAACTATATTTTTATTAAATACTCACAATTTTTACTACAAGTTACAATATGTAAGTTACTAATTTTATCAATACCAAATACTATTAAGTCTAAATAGAGCATTAAATTTTAACAAAAAATTAAGATCCACAGCATTACTCACTTGTCCCAAAACTAGTCCTTTTATAAATCATAATCATATCTTTTAATTATAATTTGTAAGTTTATAATTTTAGCTATGTACTTTAATTTTTTTATTTTTGATAAACACAAGCTTGTGAACCGATTGTTTTCAGAAAATTATTTTTGGAAATATAAATGAAATTAAAAAATATGAAAAAGGATGATATTATTATATAAATAATAGGCATGAAATATAAGATGGCTGGCGTTGGCCAAGTTTGAATAGCGGAAAGTGTTCCCATGAGTACACGTGAGTGTCACATGGTTTCCGATTTTCTACGCACCGAGATTAGCTGGAATTTTTGCAGCTTTTACAAAACTGCCGGTGATAACTTACGGCTCCGTTTGGCGATTGGTTTTAAATTAAATTATTTTTTTTTAAGTTTAAAAAGTTAAAAAGAGTCATTTTGCAATTCAAAGACTTTTAAGTTTTTAGTCATTTTATTTTTTTATATAAACTTTTATTATATTTTTAAAAATATAATAATTTTTATCATAGATATTCGTTTTTATTAAAATTATATTTTTAAAATTTACTCATCAAAATATATCAAATAAGATCTATATTGAATATAAAATTATTTTAAAATAAATTTTAAAATATTATAACAACTTTAAGCTAAGATTTTTTTTTTTTAGCTTAAAATCATTTTAAGTCAAGTTTTTTGACTTATTATTTTTAAGTTTAAAATCCCATTTACAGTTCATTAAACAAATTTTTTACTTATTTAATTTAAAATAATTTTAAATAAAAATTTTAACTTAATGTCAGTTTGCCAAACGAGGCCTATATATGTGCAATTGAATAGAAGATCAGGGGCAGATTCATTGGTTTTCTTGCTTTGCCCTTGTTTGGAACAGTTGTTTATTTCTTTGTTTGTTTGTTTTGTTTTGATTATTAATGAAATTTCTTATTACGTTAATGAGTTTTTTTTATAAGTTCAGAAATTAAAAGAATTGGTTAAAAGAGGTTAAAAAAATATATGCTAAATTAAAATAAGATAATAAGTGAGATTTGTTTTTTCTTATGTTCGTGTTTAGTAAAGTTTTTTTTTAGTAAAATAATTACAATTTTTTTTGTTCCTCTCAATCTAGAGGATCAGAAAAACAAATAAAATAAGTTTAAAATATTTTTTACTTAAAACCAAAACTCAATAATTTATCACAAATTAACTAGGCCTTGTTTGGAGAGATTTTATATACACAAATATCTTTGCTAATGCTTTATAATTTATATAACAAATTAACTTAGTTGATGTGACATGTATAATTTATTTATTAATTTTTTTAATAATTTTTCACTCTATAGACCTAGACATTCAATATAATGATTTCATACGATCATGGTTTGGAGAACGGATCATGCATTTACCGAAAACGTACTTTGTGAATGTTTTATATACGTTTTTTTTTTATTATTAGCTAATCATGTTTGATAATATTTAAATAAACATATTTGTCCATACTTAATATATTTAGACCCTGATTAATAGTCTTTTTTATAACGTTTTTAGTTAATATGTTAAAAAATTAATTTTATCTATTTTGCAAAAAAAATTTAAAATAATAAATTATTAATAAAAATACCATATTTAAAATTTTAAAATGTCTTTACGCACAAAAAAATATATAGTACTCGTCCATAATGCATAAATAGCTAAGTACATACACTAAATGCATTATAACACTAGTACATAATGCATAAATAGTTGATCAATCACAAATAGGTGAGCGTATTTAGCAACTTTGTGTGCACATTTAGAACATCTCCTTAGTCTGTGATATTTAATTATTTATTTGCTTTATATTATCTTTTTTTATTTTTGCTATCTTTATTAAAATCTTATTTTTTAGATTTTTTAAAATTAATCAAAAAATTAAAACATTTAATCAAAAGCTGAAAACTTTTAAAAAGAATGAAAATAAATTAATACACTATATTCTTAATTTATTTTTGTATTTAATAGTTGTTTTCACTTTTTAACCAATGTACTATATTTAATTTATCTAATCGAAACAAATTAAAAAAGCAAAAAACTTTTAAAAAGTATATACAAAAAACAAATACCATAAATTTTTTAGTAATATCATATACACACAAATCAACCACATCACAACTACGGAAAATTAATTTTGATCATCCATATATATGTAAAATCGACAATAATACTTATACGTCTCGTATTCATATGAA
Organism: Heliamphora exappendiculata; assembly: GCA_034768845.1. NCBI lineage: Eukaryota > Viridiplantae > Streptophyta > Magnoliopsida > Ericales > Sarraceniaceae > Heliamphora > Heliamphora exappendiculata. The sequence continues at coordinate 8,010 of JAOTRH010437795.1, read as the reverse complement.
TAATTAGAATTTAATTAATTTTTTAATTAGTATAAGGAAAAGTTTCAATACACATTCCAAATCTAGAGTGTATGAAATGCATTTTATAAATTTTATCACTAAGTTTCATAATTAAATTATATAAATTTATAAATCAGTAACTATAAAAATTTATAAATTTAATCATAAAAATTCATAACAAAAAACACTAAATTCATAACCAACAATTTTTGAGTTGACGTTTTAAATATTTTATAATCATAATTACAAACATTAATAATTTTAATAACAAAATCTCACTAGTACATATTATACACCCAAAATATGGGGTGTCTATTAAAGTTTTTGAAATTTAAGTAAATGTCATACTATCAGTTGATAACAGAGTTTTAGTCCTATAGTTTTTTTTTACAAATTTAGTTCCATGTAATAATTAACTGACGAAAATACTCTTAATGTTCTATTTTTGCACATCCCTTAAATCAAGCAACATATATATATATATATATATATGTTAGATCTGGACAACCCAAGAGGGGGGTAAATTGGATCTTTAAAAAATTAAATAGCAATTTAAAAATTATTCTCAAAAAATCTTTTAATATAGCAATAAAGTAAGATATGTAAATATATAAGTAATGTAAGTATTAAAAGATGAGAGACAGAGAAAAAGAACCAGACATCAGGGATTTATAGTAGTTCGACTTTATCATAACCTGCATCCACTCCTCAAGATTTTTCTTGAGTATTTCTACTATTCAGAATACTTCGCGGGCGTATTCCAAACCTTTACAAGTTTCAAGTCTTTACTTGAGCTATCTGAATGTTTACGGGCACATTCACAAGCCTATTTTAGCTTCAAGAAGATCCTATAAAAATAAGCATCTGTTTTCTTCTAATCTCTCTTGAACTCTTCTTTGATGAGATTCACTCACTCACTCAAATGGTAAATGGTGACTCACCCTTAGTTACAATAAATGAGAGATAATAAATGAAGAACACTCACTCTTTTTACAAGATTGATTTACAATAAATGAGAGGGTAAAAAGAAATGAGGAACAAGAATTGGAGTTGTAGCAATAAATATGAGTTTGATGATTTCTGAGATTGATTTGAGCAATGGAATAGTAAATACAAGTCTCCAACCTCTTAAATGCTGAGAAGTAACTCCTTATATAAGTTCTTGTGAGTTCTTGGCCGTTGGAGGTAGTGTGGGCAATAAATGCTAAAAATTCAACCGTTGAGATCTTCCGTATTTTGAATTTCCGTCTTTAGGGTCGACACAAATAGCTTTATTGTCGACACAAAGTGTCTAGGGCAGAGTTCTTCAAGTGGTTGGGTCAACACAAATCTTCTGAAGGGTCGACACAAATTCTTCACTTTACCTTCTAACGTTCTAGGGTCGACACAAATGAATCTGGTGTCGACTCGTTTGAAACTTCAACATCTGGAGGAACAACTTTGTGTCGACTCAACTTGTCTCTGGTGTGACACTAAATCTCTGTAGAAAGTCTCGATATTTTTGTGTGGACACATTTGACCTTTGGGGTCGACACCAAAATTCTACAGTCAGTTTCGGGATTTTTGGGTCGACACGATGTCTTGGGGTCGACACCAAAAATTTGCAAGAGGTCTCGGTTGTTTTGTGTCGACATAATTTTTATTTGTATCGACCCAAACTTTCAAAAATTGAAAGTGATGATCACTTTTGTGTCGACACAAATTACGTTTGTGTCGACTCGAAATGAGTCCTGGGCATTTCGGCACTTTTGTGTTGACACAAAATTAGTTTGTGTTGACACAGACGTTTTGGTACCTGAAGATCAACTTAAAAAACAGTTAAAGTGTCAAACCATTTGATCAATGGGTGTTGACACACTTGATATGCTTCAAGTATACTTTTCCTTAAAAGTGTTTGACTTAATTTTCAATTAAGATCAACACAAAATATTCTAGTTAAAAAATGCTTAAGTATTTGAACCTTTTTGAGATAAAAGTTATTTCTTTTTTGTTAAGGTGTCAATTTTGATTATTCAAAATGTGTTAACACTTTCATTTTAAAAATATAAAATATTATCCAATTAAAGCATTTATTCTTAGAAAATAAATTATGAAAATCTTCAAAATTAAATTAAAAAGCCATTTGGCTAACAATCTCCCCTTTTTTTATGATTACAACCATATTACTATTTTCTAAAAAATAATTTAAAATATTTTTCAATAAGGGTTCACCCCTTATCGATATGCCTTAAACAAAAAAAATAATTATAGAAACTTGGCATACATCAGAATGAAAACATATAATTTTTAACATGATTTACAACAAATGATCAAAAAACATTCAGAATTTATTTTAATTTGTGCAAAACAGGTGAATATGTGCAAAGTGATTTACCCAATCTCATTCAATTTCATATCTAATCCATTCAACCACACATTATATGATCAATCACAAAGATAAGCATAAGAACAATATTTACCATTCATCAAACAGAAATAAAAATTGTTTTAACATCCACAGTAATTAAACCATTCAACCCATGTAAACAGATAAAGCAATTAAAAGCAATGTATGTTTAAAAGAAAACTATTACAACTTCTTCTTTCAGCAAAAAAAATATATGTTAACTCCCCTTGTCTTCTTTTCTCCCCTTTTTCTTCTCTTTCTTCTCCCCTTTTGTAATCTTCAAAAAGTAGGGCTATTGATCATCCATGAATTTCTTGAAGTCCTTCTTGGCTTTGGCTTTTTCTTTGCTTGCAGAGACTCGTTCTTTGGCCGCGCATGATCGTTCATCTTTGGCTTCACCGGCTGCGAGGGCTTCCCAGCGAGCTGCCATAGCCAGGTCTGCTTCGCACTTGAGTCTCGCTGCTTCCTCTTCTTTTGTTTCCTTGGGCTTGAACTGATTTACCCATGCCTCTTTTAGCCATTTCAAGTGTTCTTCCACCTTTTGAGAATTGGCATGCACCGTAGTGACGATGCCTCGGTCATACTCCTTGCGCACTTGATGAAAGATGAACTTGTTGCAATTGGCAATTGATGCAATGTTTTCATCCATTGTTTTGCAGAGGGCTCTCCCAGCATCAATGGCATTTTTCACATCTCTGCAAATGCTCCGATTGGTCTTGTCAAGGTGTTTTACTTTCTCAGAGAGAGAGGAGATGGTATGGTGTAAGTAAAAGAAATCGAAATCAACTTTGGCTTGAAGGAGAGTAATTTTTTAAGACAAAGCATTGATTGAAGATAGAACTTCAGAGTTGTCGACTTGAATATGAATGGATGATGATGAGGATGCAACAGGAGGAACATGGGTGGATGTGGTGTGAGGAGGAGCAGTATAGGATGGACAGGAGTGTCAAAGGGTCCAATGTGATCAGGTCTAGTGGGGGGTGAGTCAAGATCGATGGGGATGGAAGATACATCACGAAGAGGAGGAGGAGTCCTGATAGATGCGGGGGTACCTTTGCGAATGGTGGTCCAAGTACCATCTACACATGCAATTTGCATATGTTTCAGGGAGGACTTCCCATACAAATCATGTTTGGAAAATGTAGTGGCCTTTTCCACAGAGAGGTTGACCTTAAAGTGTCGAAACACTTTAGTTAGGTACATCCCATGTGGCATAGAGGAGTTTTTCTTTCCATGGGAGTGAAACATATGAAAAATAAAAAGAAAATCTAAATTAAGGTTTTTTTTCTCCTGAATACACTACATAATAAAAATGTGCATGTAAGAGACATCACCAAATTTTTCCATCTGAGAAAAAAAAATGTGGTTGACCATGTGGTGAAGGATCCTCATCTCAAGTTTTAGGAAATTGGCCTCTAAGAGCTTGAAGGGGTCAATATCATCATTTTCATACATATTTTTGACATAATCCTCAAATGAGAAGCCTTCAATCTCAATAGGTTTCTGGCTGTGATAGACGCAAATATCACCAGGGAGAATGTCTGGAATCTCATTCAAGGTGGAGGGGGACAAGGTGATTTATGTACCATTCACCCAAGTGGTGATGGTGTTGGGAATGCATACTGAAAAAGCATACTTTTTATGTATTTTATTCTGAATTCCTGGCATATTAATAAGAAACATTTGAGATGATTTTGTATTTATGATTTTATATTTATATTTGTGATGTATAAATGCATAGTCCGTATATTCTGTCCAGTATTTGACTCGATGCGTACTGCACAGAAGATCTGGTCAAAGGTTCTGATAGATTATACAAGAAGGCTCACAATCGCAATGGACCCGAACATTCCATTGATATGATTGTAGTACATCGTTATAGTAGCTAGTCTTGGCTAGGTCGAACGGATTGAATTCAGGTTTAAAGAATTCGATGTTCAAGCTCGATGTATAAGTACACTTTGAGTGTATTGAGCGGGATCAATGGAATGATTGATTCTATACTGACTATATGAATTGATCCACATCCTGTATTATCATGTATTGCACGAACTCTTAATCCCGAAGTAATTGATTGGTTGTGGTAAGATAATGTACAGTACTTTGAGTCATCAATAGTTGAGATTTTCTCCATGAGATCAACAAGACCGATGAGTTGGGTTCGGGCATTGTTTGTCTGATAATCGATAATCAGCTGACAAAAACCATGTCCAATTTAGGTTGAGGAGTTCCACCTCGTGTGCTTTGCTTATAGGTTTGATTATGCTAAATCTGTACAGTGAACCTTCAGTTTGCTATATCAAAAAGTTAAGCGGTGCGGTTGCAAGAAGAAGAGGATAATTATATCGGATTATCAGTAACCTAATTTATTTATCGAGAATCCATATCTTAAACGTGGAGAGAATTCAGTGCATTTAATAATTGAAAACTTAATACATAAATTGGGTTAGGGCCGGGATTTCAGTTAGGACTTTTAGTGGAATAAGTTCTGGTTCGTGCGAGAAAGGATCTAACTCGGGGACAGAGCTAGGAATATCAGATTTTCTCGTACGATTAGCCCGAGTCCTATACTTTCTCGTGATCCCTCACGTAACCCATTATACGCACAGATAATTTTCTTATTAGTTTCGATTATTATTTAATTTAATTTGAATGCCGATTTTTTCGCCGGGAACATTCAGGAATTAAATTGAATTATTGGAGGATGATTTTGAAATTTGGAACACCTATGAATTACTCCCTAGGTGGCCAGCCCTAATAAAGGGGGTGGGGTTTTAGTTTTAGATGAACATATATATCTTACTTATTTTAAGGGATAAAAAGATACATATACCATTTATATCTTAAAGGATATATGCAAATATATAATTAAGAGGCTAAACCTAACCCTAATCCCTTCCAAGCCGCCGCCCTTTCTCTCTCTCTCTTTTGGCAAATTATTTTTTCCTTCTTGAGAGAAGTGTGAAAAAGAAACCGAGAAAAAGAACTCTTCGATCGGAATCGGTGCCCACACACCGAGATCGTCGTAGTGCGTCCGGGACATACATGAGAAGGTTGCAAGATCGTCTTTAACGTATTCGGGACTTTTTGAAACTTTTCGACAAGTTTCATAATGGTATTATGTTATTAAGATTAATATTGTTATCAGTTTTCATAAAAAATGCATACGTCATTTTTTTACAATCACGACGTCGGTTCAAAATTTTTTTATTTTCGCTCTAACAATAGTATCAGAGCCAAGTTGCGTTTTTCATGAAAAACTATTGTGCTAACCTTTGTTTGGCAGCCTATTTCGTTATGATCCGGTTAAATGCATGTATGAATGTATGTATGGTTTATATCATTTTTTTTATCGTTTACCTCGACGGTTTTGATTCGAGATTAGATCGGTTGTACGCCTCCTACGTGGGGTATAGATTTTTGACTATATAATCTATTATTTCATTCATTTTTTCTTGGATCAATATTGTAATCGAATCACGCAAAATGAGGAACGAAAATGAAAAAAGAAGGACAAAGCAGTGGCGGCATGGCCTGTTCAGCAGAACAGTGGCGCCATCTTCGGGGTTCGTTTTCGGGGCTTTCGACAATTTTTTTCGACACAATTTTTTTGTTGAAATTAAGGTTGTCCGTTGGCTATTTGATGGTGGTTCGGTTGCTGTTAGACAACGACGAAAAAGGGGTGAAATGTTGCTTCAAAACTGGTCGTGCGCAGTGGCGCCGCTACAGTGAGGGGGGTCTATTTGGGTTGACAATATTGTTCAGGGCCGTGACGGTGGTCCGGAGGCTGAGGAGGAAGTTCAGGTCTTTGACGACTCGTTTAGGGTTCCAAAAACTCTAGGCGTTTAGTATTTAATTTGAGACCGTCGGATTAAAAGATTAAACGGATGGACCGGATCATAACGACTTAATTTATATTTATTTTGTTGTTATTTAATTATTTATTTATTTGTTTTATTTAATTGCGTGAATGATTTCTTTTTTTTTTTCTTTTATGCATGATTTTACTGTCGGAGGTATATTAGGAAAAACGGTTTTATAAAATAAATAATCCTAACAATTTTTTTTAAAAATGGAAAAATAAATAGATAATTATTTATTTATTTTTGTTTTAAAATTAATTAAAGTTTTTTTTTAATTAAAACCCGGGTAATTAATTTCTTTCGCAAAATTAAATAAGAAAGCTTTTGCTTATTTTATTATAGTTAAACAAGGAATATTTTAATTGATAAAAACCAGATTTATTTTAATCAGGAATTAAAATATATTTAATCATTTAAAATAAACAAAAAGAAAAAACCCTCGATTTTTAAAATATTAAGTGGGTGAAGGGTTTAGTCACAGATAAATCTTACGGTCTCCATTACACGTTCGTAGGAGATGTGATTATAGCTCGCGTGCCGGCTTTGACTTTCGATCTCCATACGGAAGGGCTATAGTCATGGTATCTCCAGCACGAATCTTCGAAAGAAGTAGATTTGAGAATAGTGCGAAGTAGGGTTCGTTCACACCGGACCCAGGGCTTTGACACGGTGTTTTCAAATTAAGAGTAATGGTTATGCACTTAACCCGTGAATAAAAATATCCTTCCTAAGGAGTCACTATTTTTATTTGTGGGGACCAAAATTTATTGGCTATTTAATTTAGTTGGAATGTCCTATATCAAGGAATGAAAAACCTAGTTGTTTGTTCGTTAATTGTTAGACGTCCACACTACGTGGCCTATCAATTGATGTGACTCTGGGCTAGTGGTTTTTTATTATGACATTTGGTTTCGGTAGTAAATTAATTAACTGGCATGTCTGTCCGGACGGGTGTTGATTAGTAAACGTCCACACTACGTGGCCTGCTTAATCACGAAGGATTCGGGCAGTCAATAATTCTTTTTTAAATTAAAAGATTGAGGGACCCTAATTTGATAAAAGAATTAAAAAGATTTTCTCTTTTATTTTTCAGGATTTAATAATGTGATCATTCAATCCACTAGCGGCAATTCTCAAGGAACATAAACTTATTGGACCAACTTTATCATATGGAAATAGAACATCGATATTGTTTTGACTTCTGACGACTATAGGTTTGTGTTGTATGACCTCTGCCCTCCCACTCCTCATAATGGATCCACTGAACAGGAGATCTAAGATTATGAGAAGTGGGTGAAGGTTGATCGGATGGCTAGCTGTTACATCCTGGCATCTATGTTGGATGTTCTACAAAGCCAGCATCAGTCTATGGCATCTGCAGTTGAGATCATGTTGAACCTTACAAACATGTTTGGTGGTCAGGGTCGGGCAGCAACGCAGGTGACCATGAGGGCTCTCATGAACATAACCATGGCTGAGGGTACACCTGTAAGGGATCACATTTTGAAGATGATCGCTCTTCTTAACGAGCTGGAGGTCCTTGGAGCAGAAATTAATGTGGAATCCCAAATCGATATCGTGCTCCAATCACTGCCTGATTTGTTTCAACAATTCTGACTAAACTACACTATGAACAAATTAGATTTTTCTCTAGCTGAATTGTTGAAAGAACTATAGGCAGTGGAAGGTGTTATCCGTAAGCCAACCCATGCATTTATTGCTGAAAAGGCTTCTACTTCTAGGCCAAGAGGTGGCAAGAAG
>JAOTRH010437774.1:0-33776 GCA_034768845.1 Heliamphora exappendiculata | reverse complement strand
CTAAGGTGTCAACTATGATTGTTCAAAATGTGTTAACACTTTCATTTTGAAAATATAAAATATTATCTATTTAAAAACATTTATTCTTAGAAAATGAATTATGAAAATTATCAAAATCAAATTAAAGAGCCCTTTGGCTAACATGGTTGGAGGTAGTAGTCAAATGGGTGGTCTAAGGCGGTAGCCGAAAATGGTGATCCGAAATGGTGGAGGAAAAAAAAAGATATAATGAAAATTTGTTTACAGAACATAGAAAAACCCATTTTTTGTGTTTAGAATAATTTAATAAATTTTGAAATTTGTTTACATTTTTTTTAAAAACAAAATTAATTATCAAGCATGTTTTTATTTATAGTTTACAAAAAATCTAAAAACAAAAATAAAAAACGGTAAACATAAATGTTACCGAATTGAGTCTTAGTAAGCTTTCAGGGCAATAACAAAACTCTCCACATGTGCTACCTTTTTTTCCCTTTTCTTGCTGCCTTGTTTTTGAATGCAGCTGGACCAAATATGGGCTAGGTTTGACCTAATAAATGGGGCTGGAAAATTTGGTTAAGGGGGCTGAACTCTTTTATATATATATATTGGTTAAACTGGGCTGGATTGAAACTATTTTTGGCAATTGGATTGGGCCTGGAAGGGGCTGGGTCGGGTCTAGAACATAGGGTTATGGATATGAGTTGGGAAATAATTTTTTTTGTTTGGGTCAAGATTAGGGCACAAACACAATATGCAGTCTGCAAGAATGGAGGCGGCACAGCAAGGTGAGAGTGAGAGCAGCGGCGGCACAAGGTGAAGATGTGGGCGGCAGTGGCACAAGGTAAGGCTGGAGGCAGCAGCGAGAGGTGGAAGGTAACGGCGACTGGCTTTGGTTTGGGTCATCGTTGATATCATTGGTGGTGGTATACAACACTGGAAAAGAAGTGGTGGCGATGTGTTTTGGGTTGAAGATATGGCAGCATAGGCCAAAAGCAAGTGTGGCGACGATGGTTGGCGGCGATGGATGGGGCGGCAATGGGTGACAGCAACTGTGTTTGCGTTTGTGAGCAAGGACAACTTTGTTTGGTAATAGATTGAAATTTGCTCTAATACCACTTGATACAGAACGGCCAACAAGATTGGGAACAAATAAAAGGAAAAAAATCCAAGTAAAAGAAATAAAGGAAAAGAAAGATCACACTCGAAAGAAAAGAAAATTTCTTATCTCAATATCAAGCTTAAACTTATTCAATCAATATCATAGTCTACCTAAACCTATTACATAATGGCCTATTTATAACTCAAATTTAAAATTACTAAAAATAAAATATCACAATTCAAATAAATCCTAATTAAAGTTACTAAAAATAAATATCACAATTCAGGAAAAACCCTAATTAAAGTTACTAAAAATAAAAGATTACAAATCAAGAAAATCCTAATAAAGTTACTAAGTTTAAAAGATTTCAATAGAAGTCAAAATATAAAATATTACTTAAATTTCTAAATTTCAAAAATATCTTCATCTTATTCCTTCTTGTTCCCTATCAAATACCCTTCCGCCTAACGAACTACATTTTCTGAACGAATTTAAGCCAATCCGTGTTGATCTTATAAAAGATCCACTAGAAACAAATACGTTTATTTTTCAAATGATTCATATCATCAAGTGTACCAATTCCAAATTTTATTCCAATCAAATGATCCGCAGCTGCCAATACATCTCTCGATAACAAAAATGTATTGTTCTGAGGTATATTAAGGCTCAGCCTTTGGTTCATATTTTATCGACCAATCCTTCCTAATTCACATCTTTGTTGAAAGAATTTCTTTTGTAATTCCTTACATAAGGATTCAGAAAATACCGGATTCCCGCCTACACAAGCAAACCGTTGATAAAACTCCAAAATGGCATTTTCTTTTCACCCAACACCCTAATTCAGCCCTGATCGATTCGCAGCCCAATACCAACGGAATGTAACAAGCTCTTCACAGAGTAAAGAAAATGATGATCGGATCCTAGGAGGGCAAAATTTCATGTGAGCAGATGATCAATAGGGCGTGACAAAGGAAACCTTAGAGTTTGACTATTGATTCTAGTTTCTTCTTCAAATCCCCTGATTTGATCTTTTCATGGTCATGCTTTGGTTTTAACGGTAAAAAAAGCTAGAATCAACCGTAGTCCATCTACAAAGTGTACATTAAAACAGTTTCATGCCCACTTAGTTAGGAATAGGTATTCACTTGGTTTCAGCTATGAAAATTCCTCAAAAAGCATGCCTAGTATTGATTTTGAGGGTATTATTTTTTTAGATTGTAGAGGTTTTTGCATGTGCGGCAACTTTGGAACCACAGAGGCACAACATTTTGGTGGGGAGACTTCCATCTTCTAAACAAGTCTTTCCTGCCACTGATCTGGGTAACAAAGCTTCGGATGGAGCTAAGTCGAACTAGACATATGTTGCAGATTTGTGTTGCTGTGGGGAAATCTTTGTCCTCCTACATCACGACGGGCCTATGGGCCTTAAGTGTCCTGATGTAAAAGATCTGCAATATTGCAATAGAGCTGGCCCCAATTTTGTGTCTAGTAATCAAGTTGACGCTTCCGATCTTTTGAATTTTCAAATGAAAATGGCAAAAGTTTGGTGTTGCCACGTAGCGAGGGTGTTGGGCAAGACCAAGGGGTTTACATAAAGGTTGACCACATGAAATCATAGGTATTTATTAACCATGTTGTTGCTAGAGTTCTAGGTACTAGTGCTAGTGAGTTTACTGCTACTAATAATGGTACATCGTGGTTAGATCTGTTAAAAAGAATGCTATACCGGACAAAATTTCTAAAGATCTTAAGAGTTTTGAAGCTCATTAAGAGAATAATGAGCTTCTTGTTCCCTTTGAGATTTCTGAAGTTAGGCACTTAGCGGCAACATGCTTTGGTGGGTTTCTTCTTAGAGAAAAGGTTTCCATCATGTTAAGTCCTGGACTAAAGATTTATGGAAAGATAATCTTAATGAGGTTGCGACTCTTGACAATGGCTTCTTTCTCTTCAAAACTAAGACTGAAGATGTTCTTAGGCAAATTTTGCAAGGTGGCCCTTCTCATTTTGGGAGCTGGTCAATTATTGTCAAGAAATGGCACCAGGGTTTGCGATTGTCTAAAGATGAAATGGAAAAAGAAGGGATGTTTTATTATGATATAATTCTCAGGTTATGTCTCTTCCCCTTCTCTTCTGACTGCATTTCTTCAAGGCCCTATAGCCAGAGGTGTACAACTGCATGATTGACACCAAAAACAAAATATTTATAGATGCCTTAAAACCAACAACAACAACAACAAAAAGAAAAGAAAAGAAAAAAAGGTCAATGAACTCATTCCTGGTCTTCCTTAAAATTCATGTAACAGTGACATGATTAACACTTTAATCACAGATTTCAGTTTTCCATGGTCAATGGATATATATGTTAAGCTTATGCAAAGCAACTAAATTCTCAAAAGGACACCAATTTATTATGTTTGCTCTCCTTTGAGGAAACATAGCTAATAGCCTAATACCTTTTCACTAAGTGCTGGATGGCCACGTAGCAAAATAGCATGTGGAGAAATCATTGTTAACAAGACCACCCATTAAAATCTAACAACAACAATAATAAAGATCATCATTCATTAATGGTTCCTCTAAGCAACAATTACTGGCAAGTGGCGACTAGAGAACCAATTCCACATACCAACAATGAAAATTCATAAATAAAAAGTGTAACAAATCAAAAACAATAGGGGGGCCAATATAGGAAAAATGCAAACAGAGTCATTGATGGATACACACACGAGAGGTCGTGTGTACACACATACATACATACATACATACATGCATACATTCACATATATACATATATGCATACATTCATCTATATTGATATATAAAAGAAGAATTCCCACTTATTGTTACCCTAAATCTAGAGTTGTGTGAATTTTTGTTTTGGCAAAAATATCCATCGAAGTTTCTCTCCGCTAACCTAGTTTTTCTTTTTCTACAACTGCAAATAATTTAAAAATTAAAATTGCTCTCAATTTAAAATTTGCATCATTTTTTACTATTTTTCCTTTCTCAACTACTGACTCTGCATACCCAAGTTATATCTGCATCACGTGTGCCTATCATTAGTATTTATACCCCATTCCGTGTGAACTCAAAATTAAAATCCACTGGCACTTTTGATTTTCAAAATTTACCAACAACAAATAACATTTTTACAATTTTTTAAATGTTCATTCTCTTCATCATAAGAGCAAAATAAAAGGGGGGGAAAAACCATATTACTCACTTTCCCTATTTCTTCTCCATTAACATTAATGATTCTGCATATTATTTGAAAATTTCTTCTTGTACATATATAGATAGAGCAGGAGGGAGGGATATATATATATATATATATAGAGAGAGAGAGAGAGAGAGAGAGAGAGAGAGAGATGCTGACCACTGACGTAAAGCTTGGTGCTGGCATTAAAATTAGTTGTGGGCAAAGACGAAGACGGGAGGCATGCCAGAACACAGAAATCATGTGAGGATCGATTCAAGCATAAAGAATAAGATGGGCAAAGGAATTGAGATCGGCCACAAGCAGAGAAGGAAGAAGAGGAGCTGCCAAGGCTATTATGTTTCAGAGGAGGATGACAGTGACACTGCCTTTTATTATCACCATTACTAATCGACAACCAAGAGGACGCAACATCACGAGGAGGAGGAGGAGGAGGAGGAGGAGGTAGATGAGCGATTACAACTCTTGCCGCTACCATTTCCCTTCTCCCAACTCCAAAGTCCAAACAAAAGAACCAAAAGCACAACTACAAAGGGCGATTTGGTTCACATTCACCCTATTTATTTGTCATTGGAATTGCATTATTAAATTTTATTTGTCATCTAAAATTTTATGTATTTTTCACTTTACTAAATTATTCAAGCATTTAGGCCTCCATTGTGATAATAATTTTTTTAATTATTTTATTTTGTTCATTAAGTTTTTTAATAATATTTTATTTTGTTCATTAAGTTTTTAAATAATTTTTTATTTCATTCAATTAAATAAAGTGAAAAATAAAAAATATTCAATCAAAAAATAAAAAGAGTTTTCAAAAATCAAAAATATGTAAATTCAGTTTCTACTTATTTTTATTTTTAGTGAAATTTTCATTATTTGATTATCTTTTTATTTTTTTACTTTCTCTCGTCGAAATAAAATTGAGAAGTAATAAATCAACTAAAATATTAAAAATGAAAGAGAAAAGGAGAAAAACAAGCTAAATACCTCTAAATTATATCCAAATTTGGAACTATATGCATGAGATAAATAACTTTTGCTCTTGTTTCTACTAAAGTAATTTTAAAATTTTAATTAAATTCATCAGTTTAAATAATATGAAAATTCATGATAAATAAGATGATCTTTTAAGTTGTCCATGTTGTCCAAAATCAAACATCTAATGCATGATTTTTAATATCTTGAAACCACATAAAGGGCATGAGAGTTAAATGCATAGTAATGTGGCTTTAAATGTAAATTGGAGATTGTTGAGGTTGTATTCTAAAAATTATATTTTAAATTTTTTGTTTTGATTTTTATTTATTAATAAAATCTATTTTTTTCTATTTTAATGAAAATCTGTATGAGTAATATTTGAATTATATTATTTATTTAATATTGTGTATGAATCTCTTTTATTCTACATAGTAGTTAATTTGGTGTGTAGAGTTTAACTTACTCACAGATGACCAAATTATCGATTTTGTAGAATATAAGTTTTATGATTCACAGTCTTAAATGAATTTGGGCACACTACCGGTAGAATTATAATACAGTGTTTTAGTAAATCTATCTTGATTTCAAAAAATGATATTGTGACGCCCACTTTTCGGGCACGTTAGGATATACATAAAAGTATACTAAGGGTTATGCTAACGTATTCAATAATACTTAATAAGATAATTCATACATAAACATGAAATTCTTTCAACGATATCCACAAAATATTTAGGTAATACAGTTATCCATCATGAAGTCTAAAGGAAAACTTCTTGGAATTTACATCACAAAATAGAATGGAAAACTTCGATCTTTTTTAGGTGGTCCCAAAATCTTCCGCTTGCTGGTACTCAGTCTACTTCACGAGGTCCTCCAGACGATGAAATTCTTTATCCCCATCTATGGCATTAACGCCATGAGTCGGAGCTCAGAAGAAAAATCTCCAAACCCTACTAGTCTAACTCAAGGCGCAAATTCACCAAATACATTCTATACAACACTTATTGCATTTATGCATCAGGGAAACAGATAAATTGAAAGGTACAAGCATGGTAACCAGGTAAGCATGAAATAGCCCAAGTATGCATGAAATATAATGACAAATGCAATGTAGATACCCAGCCCAACCATACTCCACAACCAATCAACCCAACAACGGAACTCCACGCCGAGAATTCGAGAGTAGACTTCATTGGACAAATTAAACACTAGGCCATCAATCGAGCCTTGTTGTGAAGGATAACTACATCGTCGAGCTTCATGCCCCTGCTATTTTATTCAATCACAATAACATGGGGTCGAGGACCGATGCAATGCGGCTATACTGAACCCGAACGGGATTATTGTAATTTCGGTTATACCAGATATCCTACCTTAAGAGTCATGATGTCTTGCCAGAGTCAATCCAAGGTCTAAAGTGTAAGTATCAAAAAGCTGGAGACGAACCTATGGTGCCTATAAGAGGTTTCCATCATAATCAATATTTATACATTGGGGACATACCTAGGATGTTCACAGGAAATTTTTTCCAAAACATTTCATAAAAATCGATACACCTGGGAAGCCCTAGACCAAGAATCAATGGGTGATAGACTCCAAAGACACTCCCAAACAAACAAGACGAGACAATGTATCTGTCAGAATTGTATACTAAAAATTATAGATTTTATTTGCTTTAGTATTTAATTTTAATTTTAATAAAAAAGAATCTTAATGAGTAATGTATGTAAATTAATTTTTTAATTGTTATATATGGATATTTTTTATTCTGTACAATATTTAATCTTATGTGTAGAGTACGGCTCATGTTAAGATCAAGCACTTACCATCTCACCAAAACTCGCAGGTAGTGGTGAAGGCGCAACTTTATTTCCTTAAAGTGTATAGCGCCAAGTGCCACAAGTCGACTGTGACAGGGCCTTCCACGATGGGGAATCGAGCTTGAGACCACCTTTTCTGGTACCAATTGTTAGGATCAAGCGCTTACTATCTCACCAAAACTCGCAGGTAGTGGTGAAGGCGCAATTTTATTTCCTTAAAGTGTACAGCGCCAAACGCCACAAGTCGACTGTGACCCGGCTCAAATCCGAATCTTCGCCACGGCAGGATGCTGGCCCAAACCCAGGCCAATAGCTCACACCTAGAAAACCAGATTATAGGTTCTTGCAGAATATAAGTTTTGTTCACAGTTTAGATAGAATTGGGCAAACCATCAGTATGACTATAGCACGGAGTTTTAGTAGGCCTGTCTTGGTTACAAGTAACAGATAATAGCGTCGTCTATTGTTTTAACTTGCTGTGTTAATACATTTTGTGTGCGTTAAACAGGACTACATTTGGGTAATTAATTTTATACTAACTATATAAATTGATTCACACCCCAAGGTTATTATAAGTGTTTATGCTCTTAATCCTGAAACAATTATTATTTACGTATTTTTAATATTCGTTATTTTAATTCATTAGATAGTGCGATCTTTTATACACATCCCGATTATTCGGAATTGACGATACCCTCTTTAGAAAACTTATAAGTTTTGACCGGACCAAACCCTACAGGTGCATTTAATTATCCGACAGTCAAATAAATTAAGCGGAAGGACTTAAGAAATTTTAAAGATGTCGATTAAATTAAATTATCAGTAATTAAATTTAATTGACGAGTATCAGGAATCTTAACGTGGGATGATGAGTTTAGCATTTAATAACAGGAGTTCAACGGAAATTAGTCTTAAGATCATGGCTAAGAGTGCAGTTACAGTTCTTTAATGATATGAACTGTAATTTAGTATTTTATAAAAATTACAGAAACCGCTATAAGATTTTCATAATTACAGAAACTGTTGAGAGGTTTGCATATTTGCGAAAATCGTTGGATGGGTGTTTGGGTTACACTAGAAGTCTATGTCATAATTACTCCACAGTTCTTGATGTAACCCTATAAATATGCAGGTATGCTAAACCAAATTCATAAGTTGTCTTTCAAGACTAAGATTATGCAGGTTCTGCTGATATCAATTTTCGAAGGATCGTAAACCACACTACATTCGGGAATTGCATCAAGAATACAATAGAAGGTTTGATCGGAGGTTTAACTGGAGAAATCAAAATTCGTAGTTGAAAAATCGACCAAAAGGTATTCAGCTGAATTAGCTGTTGTAGTACAAATTTTTATTTTGATCGTTCAACATCAATAAGTTTTTATCTAGAGCTTATTTTGGCAATTGTCCATCCAAATTTATTTTTTCGAAAAATCGTTCACAAATCAATAATGTTGGTAGTTTGCCTCCAGCAATATCGATCGTACAAGTATGGACCTAATCGGTACGTGAAAGTGCCGATCAATTCCTACAAAGTTTACTTCGTTAAGCCTCGATTATGTGTTTATTAATATTCTTTAGTAGTGTTTCAGTGTTAGTGTCAGAAGAAGCAAGATGGTGAAAAAATGGAGTAAAATGGATCAAAAACTATCAAAGGTCAATAATTCTAACGTGAAAGCCAAATAATCAAAAAAATGTTATTTCGATTACCTCTCAAAACCTGAAGACCAGACACCATAAGTGTTAATAGCTCAAAGTTCAAGAAACTCGATAAAAGGTTCAACGGTGAAAAAAATAATGTTTCAAAAGAAGTTCAACAAAAAATATACAAAAAATGTGTGAAGAAAATTGATATACCTTTATTATTTTGATCATAACTTTTTGCACAAAAGGAATTTTGACATGAGACTAAAACCATTGAAAAGTAGATTTCTGGGTCTTTAATTTGGATACAAGAAGACCCTATTCGGAGTTTGGATAAAAGAGTTATGCTCATTTGAAGTCGGGACAACAAAGTAGTTGCGTTTTGCAAAATTTCGTTCGAACGAAAATATGGGCGTCTGGACAAAAATTGACCGGAATGAATTTTGTCCGGACGAAAATAAGAGTGCTTGGACGAAAAAGTTACAATTGAAAATGCGATCGAACGGAACGAGAACCATCCGGATGGAAACGGGGCAGCCAACGTTTGATTAAAACATTGCAACGATCAACTTTATAAATATAAGGCTTTGGAAAATCATTTAGATAACTTCTAGATCTTGTAAATTCTGGTCTTTAAAGTTTTTGAAGGCAAGTGTGGAGGCTCGGAAAGTAACGAGAAGTCAAAGATGGAGGCTTGAAAACCAGTTCTCTTCATCTTTTCATAGATTCAAATCGAAATATGATCGGATGATCTTCTTCTTCCTATGGGATGATGAACCCCTAGTCGGTATTTTAGGATTAATTTAGATTTATATTTCTTCTTTATTTGGATTCAATTCGTTGTATGATTTTGAGACGTTGACTTCTAATTAACGAGTTTTTAATTTGATTATCTAGTCCCATTCTTACTTTCTGCAATTGTAATAACGAGATCATGCAACTGTTATATGTTCTTGTTTTTATTCAAAACGTGAGTTATTCTATATTTGGATAGGACGAGTCGTGTCGGGATCACTCAGAACGATGCATGCCATAATCTTAGATAGGGTATACCAAGTTTCGATTTGACCTTATCCTCTTAATAATCCGTGTCAGTCTTATAGTCGTGATCGGATTAAATTGAACCTATTAAAAGAAATAAAATCTAAATGAAACTAAAATATTGGCTTGGGTGGATTCAAACCTTAGGAATTTTGATTATATTTTAGAGTAGTTTTTATTATTTTATTTTATTCAAATCAACCATATTTTATAATCTCAATCATATTCTAACTCAAATTAATTTTAGATACTAATATGAGACTATCGTAACATAGTCTATTTGTCCCCGTTAGAACGATACCTGGACTTAACTACTATTCTACCAAATAGTAATTATTTTTAAGATTTTAAATTTATATTTTGATACGGTACGGCAATGAACCAATTTTTTACGCTGTTATCGTGGACAAAAAGCACAGTTGCCTATTTTTAGAATAGTTCTAATTTTAATTTGTTCTTTAAGATTTGTTTTGATAGTTTAGGATTTTCGTATAATTATTTTTAATTATTTTTCTGTTAATTAACTGCAGGTTGCTCGGTGCTGAAAGAAGTTCGGGGTGAATACTAAGTTTTTATTAATTTTTAAATAATTTAAAAAACAATCTCCCTAAACGCTGTTTCAGCTGATAAATTTGTTTCAGCTGATAAATGTATTAGAATAGGTTTTTCTAGGTATCTCATCAATGCTTCACCATAATCACCTTGCTATTTTCTCATTTACTTATGCGCAAAATCAAACATAAAATAAAATTTTCAAATTAGAACAAATATGAACTACATTGAATACGTGGAGTCACGAAACATAAAAAATTTCAAATAGAACAAATATGAACTACCTTAAATACGTATAGACTGAATCATTCAAGAAATAGAGATTTCATATTCATTAATCGAAATAAAAGCATTGAAAATTTGTTGATATTAAAAGATTTTCATAACAAAAAGTGACAGATGAAAACAATCCAAAACAACATGTACATACCAATACAAATCGAGAGAGCCTTCAAATTGATCTCGTAAAGAATATTTTCAATGCAACGAAATAGCAATGATCAACTCTGAAAATGTATTGAAATCTATTCTGAGCTAGGAAAATTGTTCAAATTTCAATTTCCAATTAAATCATATTCCACATCCGAATAGAAGATATTTTCAAATATATTCTCTCCTACGGAATCTATTTGTTCAGCCTCATTAATATGGAAAATATTTTCCAAACTAAACATTTGTGTAATTGCCACCTATAAACAGGAAAAGTAGAATGTTTTCCATATACAACGAGATAAGTCAATATCATTTGAATTAAGTGCATCCTAAAATCTAGGAGATTCACTGACAAATTTAGCACCGATTCTTAAATGGGATAATGCTTCCTACAATCAAGGAATTTAAACAGGAACAATAACACCGGTTGGAAAAGGGTAAAATGGATCCGAAAATCATAAAATTTTAAAAAAATGATGAAACCTAGTACAAAAAAAACAGTGTGACTAAAACTCTTGCATTCTTCTAAAATGAGACTAAAACTCAATTAATCCTTTATATTAGTAGTTTTATTATTCTAATTATTATTATTACTTGTATTAGTTTTTTTTGGTTTTCTTATTCTTCTTCTTCTTCTTGTTTTTGTTGTTCTTTTCTTTTTATTCTTCAAAAACCAATGGCCTATTTTAAAAATTATTTTGAAGGTTTTGAAGTTCATAATTATCCGTCATTGCGGACATGGGATAACTATTTGCAGCCCACAACAATCAATACTCTATCTTGTGTGAGTTTTTCAACCAATATAGGTATCTTTAATGTGCAGCTAGAAGTGACTTTGTTATTTTCTCATTTTTATGGCTTAAATTTAAAAAATTCATGTGAGCTTATTGAAAATTTTGATCAGATTTGTTCGAATTTTAAATATCCCCATGTTCATGAGGAATTTGTCATACTTCATTTGTGAGACCCTGTACCGTTTGATTGTGATATATATGCATGTTAGGTATTTTAATGCCTTTTTAGCTGTTTCGCTTTAATATGCCTATATGAGTTTTGATGCATGATTTGGTTATTTCGAGCATGCGGGGTTAGTCCTGGGGCCCGCTGGGAGTTATGGTGCAAATTTTAAAAATTTAAAAAAAAAAGATATTTTGGAAGTCTATAAATATCTGGGGTTAAATATTTTCAAAAGATATTTTTAAAACTTAACTCCTAAGTTTCCTCATTTTTCTCTCTGCCTTCTCTCAAATTTCTCGGCGGCCCAAGGCTTGGTTTTCGACGGACCAGCAGCCGATCCTTGCTATTGGCTTCGTGGTCTACGCATCCATTCGGGCAAAATTTGATTTTGACGAAGTTCAAATTTGCACGTAGATCGAGGCGGCGAGTTTTTGCCCAACGAGGTAGAATCTCAGATTCTACTGCTGTATAAGGGTACTGTATGTAATCTTATGCTGTTTTACTGTTTTAAAAATGCATGAAATGTAATTTTATGTTTTAAATCTGATTTTTGATTTAAAACTATTTTTTAGCATTTTCGGTGGATGAAAGTGTGTTTTGAGAGTTTTTTTTCGAGGTTGTGGTGCGAGACTTGGGTGTGTTGATGATTGAGAGTGTTTGATGGGTGTTTGGAGATTCAATTTGAGTTTGGGAAGCAAAAACCAGTGAACCCATAGCACAAAAATATTTTCTGAGTGAGTTCAGTCGACTGGATCATCATTTGGTGAGTTCAGTCGACTGAACCTGGAGGGTCAGTAGACTAAAATTCCTTCTGTTTTGGCCCTTCTTTTCCAATGAGTTTTTCAGTCGACTAGGGGCTTGGGCCAGTCAACTGAATCCCTGTGTGAGTGCTTGGTGTTGGTTTTGATGGTTCGAGTGGTTTGCTTGGGTAAAGGATGGATTGCAAAGGAGGTTTTTATAAAAACTTTTGGGAGAAACGTGTTTATTGGAGATTTGGAGCTAATTCTTGGGGTTGAGTCTCACTTTCTAAAATATTTGCATGAAAATATGTTTTTACATGTTTTGGTTTGATCTCCATAGTTTCATGGATTGGATCTCTTGCTTATACATGCGTTGTATAACTGCTTTTGGGAAAAATATTTTGAAATGTTGGTTGATCTCCATGTTGATGGATGAATCTATATACATATATAATATATATTTGCAAAAAGGTTTTTGTAGTTGATGCTACAGTTCGATTTTTAGAAGATTATCTAGATGTACCGGAATGACGTGTATTTGGCACGAGTTGCCCTCGATGTAAGTCTGAAAATGTGCGCAGTGTAGGTACTCAGGACCTTCGGGTTAGTTCTTGTAAATTGAGACGGTTGAGTGCTTAGTTCCCTCGGGTTATCACCTGTAAATTAAGTGGTTCGTCGTGGTGCTCCGTATGGAACTTGTCATTACCTAGCAGGTCTTAAGTGATTCAGGACTAGGGTAATGGACAGGAGTCTATAGTTGTTACATTTGTCTGTATGACAGAGTCGGTACATCGGATCATATTCTTCTTCTTTTCCACGATGGTACATTCTGTGAGGGAACGATGATTTTGTTTACTGTTTTTCTTTAACTATGGTTGGTTATTTGCAATATTTGCATCACATGATTTGAAGGATAAAAATAGGATTTTATGTTAATGAAACCGTTTTGAGAGACTTGTGTAGTCTGATGGGGAAAACTTGAGGGTTTTGGATGGAAAATCTGTTTTGATTTTGTGGTTGAGTTCGCTTCCACCATATGATTGCATATTCTTGATTTACAGCTTTTTATCTATTTCTATTGAGCTTCGGCTCACCGGTGAAATTTTTTTGTAAAACTATTTTCAGGTGATGTTGTGGATGAGGAGTAGCATTGGTGGTGCTCGCGGTGGCGGAAGACTTTTATAGTTTTTTTTTGGTATGCCTGCTCCTGAATGTAGGTTTTGTATGCCGTAAGGCAATATACTGTATATCTTTTATTTATGAGAGATACACTTTGTTGTGTATTTTTCTGGTTTCAACAGGTGGATTTCAATGTATGAAAAATTATATTTTCATATAAAACGGATGTTTGGTGGATTTTCACGTAACCCTAGATTTTGGGGCATGACAAGTAGGTATCAGAGCTCTGGATTCGAATACCTAAGAGCTATGGAAAAAAGGGTTTATCACCTGGTGAGATTGATTGTGTATGCTTGCTTGCATGCGTTTAAACGTTGATTTATAACATGTTAATAGCTTTCTAAGCATGATAGTTGTGTATATGTGGGTATAAATGTTGAATCTCAGGATTGGTGAGTCTTGCCTTCGGGCGTTTGGTTTAGCATGTTTAAAAGCCAAGTTAGAAGCGCGTTTGACTAACGTGTATTCTAGTAAGGAATCTGAATATTTTATCTCAATTGACGAGTTCATCTTGTTAGTTCTCCTCGATGTGTGAGACGTGTTTGCATAATCTTAAGTGGCTAGTTGATAGCATGATTATGTGTTTATTGTACGTAGTAGCATGTTGTAGGAAAGCTTATCTTGTTTATATTGCTTCCTATAGAATTATGTCCACGCGGGAAGTGCGGGACGGGGTCGTGGCCGAGGACGTGCCTATGCTCAGGTTCTAGATGAAGGAAATATTCTTGCCCCACAGGAACAAGTGGGTGGTACCGATATTGGCGGCGCTGATGTTGTCCAAGAGAAGTTGGCCACTATGAGAGCTATGGCTGAAGCTACCAGGGCTAGTGTGCGGGTTTTTGAGCTAAGGGCTTTTGTATCTATGCGGGAGTTTCGACGGTTGGATCCTCTGACCTTTTTGAGAGAGCCGGACCCCAAAGTTGCTACTGAGTGGTTGGAAGTGGCCACCTCTATCTTCGATACTCTGGATATCGAGGAGGATGCTTTGCGTATAAAGTTGGCAGCGTTCCAACTGCGGAAAGATGCTAGAGAGTGGTGGAAGTTCGCCAAGACCACTGTGGATGACACATGGGCTGCTTTCACGAGAGTCTTCTTAGAGAAGTATTTCCCGAGATCTTCAAGGGATACTTATATGGAGGAGTTCATTTTCCTTGTTCATGGAAATCTCTTAGTGGTCCAGTATGAGGCCAAGTTTTCAAATCTGTCGCGGTTCGCACCTTACCAATCTATAGAGGAGTTGCGCACTCAGAGGTTTGAGAGGGGACTTCGACCTGTTATTAAGGATAGAGTTGCAGCTTTGGATGTGGAGGTGTACATCAAGCTGGTGGACGCTGCTATCCAGGTCGAGAACTTGTTGGCAGATAGCCACAGGATTAGTGAGAGTGGGGGCCAGCAGAGCAGTGGGGATGCACAGTTCCAAGGGCGCAGGAACAAGTGCTAGAGGTCATCTGGACCTAGTTCTTATTTTGTCGGATCGTCTCAGCCGCAGTTGTCTGCACCTACACTTATAGTGGCCTCGACGGGGAGGCCAGAGCAGAGAGGATTGATCTGTTATCGCTATGGATAGCTGGAACATCGTTCGGTTGAGTGCCCGCAGAAGGGCCAGGCTCAGAGTTCAACGCTCGTCCAGTCACAGGCGAGAGGCCCACCTATCTATTTTGGGTGTGGTCAGTCCTGGTACTTTCGCAGACAGTATCCTAGAGAGGGAAATGCCTAGGGTATAGCAGGAGCGTCAGTTACCTCTTCTGTACAGAGACGACAGGCTCTGCAGCAGCCTAAGGCTTAGACGTTTAGGTTTGCGAAAGGAGGTACTTTAGCTCCGTCGGTGAGGCAGCCATCGACTCCGGGTTATGGTGGGCAGAACAGACTGCCACACGCCAGGGCTTATGTTCTTGCTAATTGTAGTGCTTCCAAAGCACCAGTGGGTCTGATGCTGCTGTTACACCAGCCATGATCAGAGGTACTTTTCTAGTCTTTAGATCATGGGCCAGTGTCCTCATCAACACAGGAGCATCACATTCGTTTATATCATCTACTTTTGTATATGTTTTGGGGTTGGAAATGGATTGGTTGGGTAGTACCTTGTATGTGGAGACCCTAGTTAGTGGGAGTGTGACACTGAGCCTTGTTTGTAAATCCTGTGTGTTGGAGGTCGTCGGTCGTTGTTTAGAGTTTGATTTTATCATTCTAGACATGACTTCGTTTAATGTCATCCTAGGGATGGATTGGCTGATTACCTACTGTGCCTATTTAGATTATGTGCGACGGAGAGTGTCGATCTGTATGTTGGAGGGTGACTGCTTTTACTTTGTGGGTGATCGAGATGAGGGCGTGATATTTATTCCCGGTGTCACTCGGGTTCGAGGAGATTTGGGTTCCTTCTTTTCTGTACTAAGGTTAGATGAGACGATTGGGGTTTGAGGGGTGTTACCCCATGTGGTGTGCGATTATCCGAACGTCTTTCTTGACGATTTGTTTGAGTTGCCACCGAGTCGAGATGTGAAGTTCTCCATTGATCTTGTTCCGAGAGCTGCTCCTATCTCTATGCCATCGTACCATTTTGCACCGGCTGAGTTGAGAGAACTCAAGGTGTAGTTACAGGAGTTGTTAGATAAGGGGTTTGTACGGCCCAGCACATCGCCGTGGGGAGCTCCAGCTCTCTTTACAAAGAAAAAGGATGGTTTGTTACAGTTGTGTATAGATTACAGGAAGTTGAACCAGGTGACGGTGAAGAATAAGTATCCGATGCCGAGGATTAATGACTTGTTTGACCAGTTGAGGGGGTCGCGCTGCTTTTCAAAGATTAACTTGAGATTAAGGTTTCACCAGCTGAGGATTAGGGATGAGGACATAGCGAAGACCGCTTTTCGGACTCGCTATGGTCACTACGAGTTTCTAGTTATGTCGTTCGGTTTGACGAATGTGCCTGCTACGTTTATGGGTTTGATGAACTGTATCTTCCACCCTTATTTAGACAGTTTTGTAGTTGTGTTTGTTGATGACATTCTTATTTATTCACCCACGAGGGAGATGGACGAGGAGCATCTACATGTTGTTCTACAGCTTCTGAGAGAACATCGCTTGTATGTGAAGTTCGAGAAGTGTGAGTTCTGGATGACAGAGGTGAGATTCCTTGGACACGTGGTGTCAAAGGACGGAGTATCAATGGACTCGACGAAGACTGATGCAGTGACGAATTGGAAGCGATCGAAGAATGTTTTTGAGATCTATTGTTTTCTGGGTCTAGCTGGTTATTATCGACGATTTGTGGAGGACTTCTCTAGGCTTGCAACACCGATGACGTGTTTGACGCGGAAGGGAGTCACGTTTATATGGGGCGAGTCTTGTGAGTTAACTTTCCAAGAGCTGATGAGTAGATTGACTAGTGCGCCACTGCTGATTATTCCTCAGCGAGGTTTGGGTTATACAGTGTAATGCGACGCTTCACATGAGGGTTTGGGTTGCATTTTGATGCTGGAAGGCAAGGTTGTAGCTTATGGATGCCAAAAGTTAAAGACACATGAGAGAAACTACCCGACACATGATCTGGAGTTGACAGCCGTGGTCTTTGCCTTGAAGACATGGTGTCATTATCTTTACGGTGAGCGTTTTGAGGTCTTCTCTGATCATAAGAACCTAAAATACTTGTTTTCACAAAAGGACTTGAATATTTGCCAACGACGGTGGATGGAGCTGTTGGAGGACTATGACTTCGATTTGTAGTACCATCCTAGTAAGGGAAATGTTGTAGCTGATGCACTCAATAGGAGGTCTTATAGCTCGTTAGCTTCTGTGGCTATACGAGAATGGATTATGCTTGCAGATGCTAGGGAGTTTGATCTGTGTCTCCGGGAGATAAAGGGAGGTGCGACCTTATATGCAGTTGCTTCATAGCCTACTTTAGTTGCACGTGTGTTAGAGGCTCAAAGGATCGATTAGGAGGTTCAGATGAAACGGGACCGCATTGCCAGTGGGTCAGATACATCAGGATGGGTGGTGAGTTCAGACCAGAGTCTGAGGTTGTTAGGGCGATTGTTTGTGCCGGAGTCATGTTGTGCTGAGGTGTTACATGAGTTTCATCACTCACGTCTTGCAGTGCATCCGGGAGGCACGAAGATGTATCACGATCTACGTCGTCAGTTCTCGTGGAAGGGGATGAAGAGGGATGTGCTCCGATTCGTCTCTCGATGCTTTACTTATCAACAAGTAAAGGTGGAACACCAGAAACTTGTAGGATTATTGCAGCCGTTGCCTGTATCTGAGTGGAAGTGGGAGAATGTCACTATGGATTTTGTATCAGGACTTCCACGCTCACTGAAGGGACATGATGCGGTTTGGGTTGTGGTCGATAGGCTGACGAAGTCAGCACATTTTCTTCCCATTTGAGTAAGAGACTTAGTGGACATATTGGGTAGGTTGTATGTTCAAGAGATAGTTCGACTACATGGAGTACCTGTGACTATTGTTTTTGATCGAGACCCGCGCTTTACATCACGCTTTTGGCAGAGTCTTCAGGTGGCCTTGGGAACGAGCTTGACTTTTTGTACAACTTTTCATCCTCAGACTGACGGTCAGTCTGAGAGGACCATTCAGATTTTAAAAGACATACTGAGGGCCTGTGTGCTTGATTTTCGGGGTTCTTACGAGGATCATCTATCATTGGCAGAGTTTGCGTACAACAACAGCTATTAGTCCAGCATTGGGATGGCACCGTATGAGGCTTTGTATGGTAGGCCATGTAGATCCCCTATGTGTTGGACAGAGGTGGGAGAGACCGCTGTTTTGGGACCCGATCTAGTGCGGGAAACGACAGAGGTGATTACAGTAATTCGTTAGCGTCTGGTGACAGCACAGAGCCGCCAGAAGAGTTATGCTGATCGAAAGAGGAGACCGTCAGAGTTTGCCATGGGAGATCATGTGTTTCTGAAGGTCTCGTCACGTAGAGGGTTGATGAGATTTGGTCGTAGCGGGAAGCTATCACCTTGCTTTATTGAACTGTTTGAGATCCTGAAAAGGATTGGGGTGGTAGCATACCGTCTAGCTCTGCTGCCTCAGTTAGCATCTATGCACAATGTCTTTCACATTTCTATGCTTCAGAGGTATGAGCTGGACCTGTCTCATGTGTTAGATTGGACTGAGTTGCAAGTTAATGAGGATGTGACGTATGAAGAGCGTCCCGTGCAGATTTTAGATACGAAAGAACATATGTTACGGGAAAGAACGATTGCTTATGTCAAAGTTTAGTGGCTTTGTCACGGGGTTGAAGAAGCGACATGGGAGCTTGAGTCTGGGGTTCGTGAGCGATACCTGGAGTTATTCACCTCGTGACCTTGTAGTGAATTTTGGCGGCGAAATTCCTTAAGGGGGGAGAGTTGTGAGACCTTGTACCGTTTGATTGTGATATATATGCATGTTTGGTATTTTGATGCCTTTTTAGTTATTTCGCTTTAATATGCCTATATGAGTTTTGATGCATGATTTGGTTATTTCGAGCATGCGGGTTACTCCCCGAGGCCGCGGGAAGTTATGGTGCGAATTTTAAAAATTAAAAAAAAAAATATTTTGGAGGTCTATAAATATCTAGAGTTAGATATTTTCAAAAGATATTTTCAAAACTTAACTCCTAAGTTTTCTCATTTTTCTCTCTGCCTTCTCTCTAACTTCTCGAGGGCCCGGGACTTAGTTTTTGACGGACCAACAACCGATCCTTGCTATTGGCTTCGTGGTCTACGCATCTATCAGGACGAAATTTGATTTCGACGAAGCTCGAATTTGTATGTAGATCAAGGCGTTGGATTTTTGACCCAACGAGGTAGGATCTTAGATTCTACTGCTGTATAAGGGTACTATATATAATCTTATGTTGTTTCACCGTTTTAAAAATGCATGTAATGTGATTTTATGTTTTAGATCTGGTTTTTGATTTAAAACTATTTTTTGGCATTTTTTGGTCGATGAAAGTGTGTTTTGAGGGTTTCTTTTCGAGGTTGTGGTGCGAGACTTGGGTGTGTTAATGATTGAGAGTGTTTGATGGGTGTTTGGAGGTTCAATTTGAGTTTAGGAAGCAAAAACCAATGAATTGGAGGGTCAGTCGACTAAACTATCATTTGGTGAGTTCAGTCGACTGAACCTGGAGGGTCAGTCGACTGAAATTCCTTCTGTTTTGGCCCTTCTTTTCCAGTGAGTTTTTCAGTCGACTGGGGGTGTTCACCAGTCGACTGAATCCCTGTGTGAGTGCTTGGTGTTGATTTTGATGGTTTGGGTGGTTTTCTTGGGCAAAGGATGGATTGCAAAGGAGGTTTTTATGAAAACTTTTGGGAGAAACGTGTTTATTAGAGGTTCTGAGCTAACCCTTGGGGTTAAGTCTCACTTTCTAAAATGTTTAGATGAAAATATATTTTTACATGTTTTGATTTGATCTCCATAGTTTCATGGATTAGATCTCTTGCTTAGACATGCGTTGTATAACTGCTTTTGAAAAAAATATTTTGAAATGTTGGTTGATCTCCATATTGATGGATGGATCTATATACATGTACAATGTATATGTGCAAAAAGATTTATTTAGTTGATGCTATAGTTCAGTTTTTAGAAGATTATCTAGATGTACCAGGATGACGTGTATTTGGCACGTATTTCCCTCGGCGTAAGTCTGAAAACGTGCACAGTGTAGGTACTCAGGTCCTTCGGGTTAGTCCTTGTAAATTAAGATGGTTGGGTGCTTAGTTTCCTTGGGTTGTCACTCGTAAATTAAGTGGTTCGTCGTGGTGCTCCGTATAGAACTTGTCATTACCTAGCAGGCCTTATGTGGTTCAGGACTAGGGTAATGGACATGAGTCTATAGTTGTTACATTTGTTTGTGTGACAGAGTCGGTACATAAGATTATATTCTTCTTCTTTTCCGTGATGGTACATTCCGTGAGGGAACGATGATTTTGTTTACTGTTTTTTCTTAACTATGATTGGTTATTTGTAATATTTTCATCACATGGTTTGAAGGATGAAAATAGGATTTTATGTTAATGAAACCGTTTTGGGAGACTTGTGTAGTCTGGTGGGGAAAACTTGCGAGTTTTGGATGAAAAATCTATTTTGGTTTTGTGGTAGAGTTCGCTCCCACCATATGATTGCATATTCCTGATTTATAACTTTTTATCTATTTCTATTGGGCTTCGGCTCACAAGTGAAAATTTTTTGTAAAACCATTTTCGGGTGATGATGTGGATGAGGAGTAGCATTAGTGGTGCCTGCGGTGGCGGAAGACTTTTATATTTTTCCTTTTTGGTATGCTTATTCCTGAAGGCAGGTTTTGTACACCGTATGGAATATACTGTATGTCTTTTATTTTTAGGAGATACACTTTGTTCGGTATTCCTCTAGTTTCAATAGGCAGATTTCAATGTATGAAAAACTATATTTTCATATAAAACGGATGTTTGGTGGATTTTCACGTAACTCCGGGTTTTGGGACATAACATCATTTATTTCAATATTCTTTATAAAACAAGGCTAGGGATTGGCTTTCTTCTTTGTCTCCAAAATCAATCAAACATGGCAAGAGATGCTTAAACAGTTTTTGAACAAATTTTTCTCGCCATATGAGTTTCTTATTATTAAACAACAAATTGTGAATTTTACTCAAACAGAATCTGAGTCTTTTGCACAATGTTGAGATTGATTTACATTTTTCGTGTTATATTGCCCATGTCTTAACTATGAAACATGGTGTCTCATTCAATTTTTTCACGAAAGTTTAAATTTTAAAATGCGCCGTTTTATGAAAATGATGTGCAATGGTGGATTTTTAAATAAAACTCCTGACGTGGCTTGGACTTATTTTGACAATTTATCTCAAAATTCACAATTTTGGAAGTCTGATAAAATTGGTGAAATCAATTCTCATGCTTTAGAAATTGACACAATAGAGCCACTTCTAGAAATTGAAAAGGTTCAAGATGAATGCGATACTTGCGTGACTTTGGGACACGTAATAAATGGTAATCTAGAAACCACAATTTCTAAGTCGATGTCTCTTAGTCAAATAAATGCCATGGCTATAAAAAATATTGATTTGAAAAATTAATCGGAGTTGGAATGGACATATGAGCTTAATGTTAATAGTTTTTCGCAAGGGTCTTCTAAATTTTTTGCTTATATGCCCTCATATGGAAAGACACTTGAGGAACGGTTGCCAATGGTTGTACATTTTCAATCTAAATTTCAAAATCAAACACTTTCGTTTTTTAATAATAATAAAAAATATTTTTGATAAGTGTCCTGATCAATCAAAACTTGCTCAACATGATAGATGTTCAAAATCCTAGACTTACGTGGATAAGGACACATTCTAACTTGCGAATTTGTATACGTGATCCTTATCTAGTTAATTACAAGAAGCAAAAAAGGCCGACCTTTTTCTGACGTCTGGCTGAAGACGTTAAACTTAGCTCTTCTGGGAGGAAATCCACGCTTTTCTTTGTTTTCTTTACATGTTCAAGAAAATAAATAAAAAAATAATAATTTAAAAAAATTCAAAAAGTTATTCCTTTTCATTTTCCTGTATTTGTTAGTCCTTTGTACTTAAAAGCTTTGATATCTTTTTGTTTGGATGCTTGGCACTAACATTTTTTAGGATTAGTATTTGATTCAACCTTTTGATCAGGTGACATCCTTCATCATATTATTTTTGCATCCTATGTCAGTGCTCATCCAATAAGAACATTGGATAGTTCAAGTTGGGGGTAGGCATTTCATTTTATCAGTTTAGTTTCTATTAAAAAAAAACTATATTTTGAAGAAATTTAATTTGGAATTATGAATCTTGTACCTCAAATAAATTAAGGCGTGTGATTTTTTATGTTGCTAAAATTTTTATGAAAACTGACTGTGGATTTGTACACTCAGCTTTTATGCACTACACACTCAGCTGCTTAATTAGTTTTCATACAAATGAATGTTGATAGTGAGAATAATTAGATGAACAAAAATGTGGAGACTTAAACCTTAGTGAGTTTTGGAGACTATCTTTCCTTTATAAGGGATTTTTTTTTACATTTACTCATATTACATTTTGTTTTAGCATACATTAGTCGTTGAATAATCTCGTTATTCATTCATTTTGACTAAGAGTTAAAAATATTATTATAAAGCTCATTTGAAATTTTTTAAAAATAAGGTCCATGCAAAGGATTATGTCAAACTTGGAAAATGATTTTAGGCTATGTTTCTATATTTAAACCTGTCCGTATTTTTGTTATTTAATTAACCATAGTCCCCCATTTTGAGACTTTTACATGCAGGCCATTTCTTGTTCCCCTATTATATCTCAAAATGTCATGTGAACATATTAGTAGTTATATGGGTATAATAAAGTTTACAAAAAAGGAAAAAAAAGTTTGTAAAAGAAAAAAAATTGTGAAAAAGAAAAAAAAATTGAAAAAGAAAAAAAAAGGACAATTGACTGGTACAAAAAAGCAATGATTAAGTGATGGCAAAATATAGAATTATGTGTGATACAAACTGAAAAGTTGGCTTTGGGAATGGTTAATGTAGCAATAATTGAAAAAAATTGAGAATTGAGTGATATTTAGCAATTAACCTATTTTTAGGACATTATATACACTCAACCCTTGTTCTAATATACAATTTTTCTAACTAGCGCTACAACAAAAATAAAGACATATTTGATCCCAAGAATGGCATGGTAATGTGTGGAAATAATTAACTGAAAATGACGAATGAAGCACTCAATATACTTTCAACAATTGGCATTTTAATCACAAGATTAAAAGTCATTCTTTGAATTCAGTGTCTTTTTGTGTCAAAAGTATGTACAATATATTTGATTTGCTTAACATAACCTCTTCCACATACCACGAGTGCACTTATATATAAATTGTAACACCCCAGTACAGACCCTAGTTGTAGAAACCCGATTTATAATGACCCGTGTAGCGATCCAGTCTAGTCCCTACTCTTAGCTACGGTAAGCCGATAAGATTTTAGATAACTAAAAGATCAAAAACCCTAACTCGGTCTGAAAATCCTAATACTCAGAGAAGACTCCTAACATTCTAAATTAAATAAATAACATGAAATATTAGATTAAAAAATCAAAAATTCTCATAATTGGGGTAAAGTGACTATTTTGTCCATAATACAGCAAAAAGTCTTAAAAATTCAAAATTTGACACATGAACACCCTAAATCAGATATTTAAATACAATTAAGTAATAAAAGACAAAATAACATCAAAAAGTAACAAAAATTTCCTTAGTGGCCGACCACATTGGAGTTTGTGCCCAAAAAGTCACTTTTTTGCCTTTTTAAGCTTAAAAATGAGAAAAAATTGTATAAATTAAGTATTAGTATGCCCTAAGACTTTTTATACAAGTAATATACATAATAATATAATAATATATGTCAACAAATGTAAATAAATAATTATTTAAAATTTTTACACAATAAATACGTCAAAAAGCTAATTCTTATCAAACTAACTTAATTTAGCTTAAAAGTTTACACCTATTTAATTAATTATTATCAAAATTATGGTCATGAGAAAACTAAATTAAATATAAATACATTAATATAATAGATTTTAGTAGTAGATTTAGATACCAAAAAAAATACATAAAATTAATATTTTATATATTTTCTTTTACAAAATGGTACAAAAACACAATTTTAACCCAAATTTAACGCAAATTCAGATTTGGAGCCACCCAAACCTGCCATAGCAGACTTTCCACCTACAAAAAATCTGAATATATATCTTTCAGATAGCACCCACCACCCCATGCAACCAATCGAAGCTAAGAAAATTTTAAAATTTGAATTAATTGCAATAATTATCCATCCATTATAATTTTTCTATAAAAACAAGACATAAGCCCTCCATTCTTCTTCATGCATTCGACTGAGAGGGTGAGAGAGAGAGACCACAAAAAGTTTTCTATGTATTTTCAAAGAAGAAGGAGAGAAGAAGAGGAAGAGAGAAGGAGGAGGAAAGGTCTAAGGAGAAGATATTGAAGCTAAGTCCCATTCTCCTACAATCTTTTAAGCATCAAAAGAGGTAAATAAATCTCCAAAAACCTTCTGATATTTTCTCATAAAATAACTCTCAATCTATCTCTATACTCAACCCTAAGAAAAAAAACAAAGAATAATTCAAAAAGGCATCGTAGAAGTAGTTTATGGACTGTTTGTGTATGGATAAGCCTTGCATGTGCTTGCATATGTATAATTTTAAGTTTTATGGCTTAAATATGTTATGGAGTTTTGATTTATATGAGTTTATGACATGCATGTAAAGAAAATACATAAAAAATGGACACCGCATGAGCTAAGCTAATAAAAACCCTAAGTAACTTGATTTTATGGATTTACCTACTTTCTGCCACGAATTTTAAAATATGACAACTAATTATAGAAAAGTGATCTTAAAGTGATTTTTGTGTCCAAACCTAGATTTTTAAGTTCTCTTTCATATAAAATTAGTTTGAAGTGATTTTGTTAGATAGAACTCCAGATATGTTATTTTTTTCAAAGAGTATCAGATTTTGACCACTCTGAGTTGCAAACCTAAAAACTCTAACTTAGAATGAGAACCGAGTTTGGGTCAAAACATAAAACATGTAGAGGACATATTTATATTACTGTTCACAAAAAATGAGCAAAAAATATAAAATCTTGATAGGTCAAACATAAAACTTGTAGATGACATATTTATATTACTGTTGACCAAAAATTAGCCAAAAATATAAAGTCTTGATAAGTCAAAACTCTTTCCAAAGTCACTATTGAGATCCAGTGACTAACAGAGCTCTCTGTCACACCTTTTTGTGAGATCAAAACCCTAAGTTGTTTGAAGCCAAATCCAAAAGTGGTAAACCTGAAAAATGTAGCTGACATATTAAACTAGATACTGAGCAACAATCATCCCAAAATACCTTCGGATGGTACACCAAAGGTGTTGAAAATTCTTTATTAAAAACATATTCTCCAGACCCTTTTTAGGCTTACTGAACACTTTTTATTAATTGGCTAAAAACACCTACTTGTTCCAAACAATTTGTCCTAGCACAAAACATGAAACTTGTAGGGGACACCTTAAACTAAAATCTCACAAAAAATAAGACCTATAGCCATTGAATTGATGGCCCAAAATCGTGGCCAACAGAAGCTCAAATTTTGTACTTTTTCCTGTAAAATGCGGAATTGTTTTCACTCAAATAAAATAAATGACCCATTTACCTGAGGATTTGATCTTAGTGTTAAACATAAAAGTTGTAATAAATATTTTTATGTAATTGGTGTTTAAAAATTAGAAATTAAATTTATGTCTAGGTACTTCAAAATACTGTTATAACTTTAAAATTGGCACTTGAACAATTAAATAAATTTGGCTAAGTGTTTGAGTAGTGTGCCACCTTATAGAACTTGAATATATGGACCTTAAAAGATTTATGTGAGTGATTGATGTATGAAATTAACAATTTGATGATTATAAACCATGCCGATAGGATGGATTCATATCCCATAAATTATAGCTTATGCCTCATATACTTGTATTTTATGCTTTGGTGAGTTGTACCTTATGCTTTAAAGATTTATACTTTATGCTATGTTGGTTTGTGTGTTATGTCATGTTTAGTTTCGTACCAAGCTATTATTAAGTTGTACTTCAAGATACGAGTTGTTGTATCATAAGTATCATTGCATTGTACTTGGGGCATCTTGTGGGTTGCATCCCGTACATTGGTTTTTGGTTATTTTGTTCCTTGGTCTAAATTATGGGAATTTAGTTTTTGTCGCTCCTCGAATTATGGTTAGGTTATAGAAGTGGTGTTGACGATGGACCATGTACGTTTTGAACCGTATCACGTCTTGAGCCGAACAGTAGTTATACGCCGCTGTGATTGAGAACGCTGATGAACTGGAACCTAACGTACAGGAACATAGTGGTACCATTCGGATTATTATATTGATATATAGATTTTGTGCCATGTACGTCTTGAGCCATGTTACGTCCTGAGCCGTATCACGTCCTGAGCCGAACAACTGCTATTCGCCGCTGTGATCAGGAACACTGACGAATGAAAATTTAACGTATGGGAATGTAATGGTGCCATTTTGATTTTCGTGTTGAATATGATCGACCTTGGGTCATATACGTCCAGAGCAGTGTTATGTCCTGAGCCGTGCCACGTCTTAAGCCAAATGTTCGTTATACGCCGTCGTGATCAGGAATGTTGGTGCATGGGAGCCTAATGTACGGGAACGTAAAGATGCTACTCAAAATTTGATTGGTTGATTTATAATCGGGTTCGGTAATTGCATTGCATTCATCTACATCATGCACTAACACATTTATTTATGTACATGTTTAACCTAGCATAAATGTTAAATTTGTCTGTTTATTTGGCCTTAAAATTGTATTGGGTATTATATGATATGTATTGCAGGATATTTTATTGTGAGTTTGTTAGACGGTTTAGGTAATTTGTTTCTAGAATTTGGCTCATCGCATTCGTCCCACAGGTGAGTGTGATGAGTTTCTTGAGAAAGTTACCCTCGAAGAAGAAGACAAAATTAAAGAACAAAGTGAGTGACAGGAGCCAGTGGATCCCGATAATGCTAGCTGAAGAATTGAGTTTTTACCTTTTGCTCTTTTTGTTCAGTTTCCACGGGCGTATTATAATTTTTATTAAAATTTCTAGTGAAATTGTAATCATTATGTACTTATGAACAGTTCAGAACTCTTAATGATGTAATATTTATGATATATAAATATAAATGAATGATTAGAATATTTTTCTTATCTTTACTTATGTATGTCTTGATGTGCCCGGAGGACGGGGTGTCACAGAAATGGGTTCAATAATTGTGGCTAATGTAATAAAAAATTAATGTGATGAAAATCAGTGCAAAAAGGGGAAAAATTTGTGTGCATGGGTGTGTGTGAAAGAAAAATAACATGGTAAAACTTGTATTTTTTACTTCGATTGCACCTATCATACCTCACAAATCATGCATTACATTTGAGTTAATCTTTATCCTACGAGTTTCGGCTCATGTATGTGTACCAAACCATTTCAGGTTTCGAGGACCAGGGGCAATACCAGGGCAAAGGACGCATTTTGGGAAAGCTAAAAGAAAGATTTAGTGTTTCTTTTGTATTTTATATTATTTTTGTACATAAACTTAAATTGAATATTGTAATCATATTATTGTTGTTAATGAACTCTCGAAAACTCAAAGCTTTTGTTTGGAATTTGATATGTGCGAAAATATAGTTGCCTGAAGAAAGTAATTTACTTTTCCAAATAAATTTTGAACTCAAATCTGTAGTGAACAAAATTTATAGTTAATGACCTTTATGTGGGACGATTTGGGTTGGTTTACAGGTCCCCAGGTCGGGGCATGAGAGAATGGTATCAGAGTTCTAAATTCGAATACCTAGGAGCCGTGAAAAGTAAGGATGACTCTTATATGTGCATTGTTTAACGAGATTAGGCACCACTATACGGCATGAATTGTGTACTACATGGGCTTGCAGTTTAATTATTTTGTGCATGTTATGTGTTTATATGAGCATGGAGGTTGAGTTTTGGGGTGATGTGGCATGCCATTTGGTATCCGATCAACTACTTTGGGGTTCAAAATAGAAAAACGTTTGGTTGATGTTCTTGCTATGAGAAATCTGAATTAGTTATCCAGGATTGTTGCGTTACTCTGAGATTTTTTCTCGATATGTGAATGTGTGTTGATGTGATGTGATTCGGTGGTGAGTAGTGTGTATCTTGGCTTTAGAAGGTTAAGTTGAGTTTAATTTAGTTAAGTGTTGTGATATCCTAGTTATAGGAGTTGTGCCTGTGGGGCTAGGATGAGTTATGGTTCTTATGGTGGTTTGGGTTGTGAAAGTACAATCCGGTGGTTAGTAATTATGGCGGGTGTACACTCGTGAGATGAGCATTGAGTGTTTGGAGTGTGTTGTACCTATGTGAGTTGGGGGTGACCGTAGTTAGTTGCCTGTTGTGCGTTATGCTACTTGTAGTTTGACGAATAAGTATGGAAGAGTGTTTAAAACCCTTTGGAGGTTGTTTTTGGGGGTTGGATATGAGGTATGACTTTGAGCGCATTGAGGATTATGTATGTCATGATTTCTACTATGTCATGAGCCGTGTGCCCCATTATTGGTTATGGAAAGGAGCTTAGTAGATGGGAGTATAGTGGACGGAAGCGTATTAATTTTCGACCTAAGGGATGTTAGAAAGTCTGAGCTTAGACAGTGTTTGGGAATGTCCCTTACCCTGAGAAGTGTTGTTGGTAGCCACAGTGGTATCTCATGATTTTAAAGGTCAGTTTGATGACCCTTATGTTTTCCTCGTGAGTGGTGCTGAGTTGTGTTTCTTGATAAAAGTCGAAAGTTATACGAGGAATGAGTATGCGGATTAAAGATGTTGTCGATGGATTGGTTACCGAGTGATGTGCATGTATGTATGATGAGATGTATGTTGGAGGTGGTTGTAATTTGATGAGCAATGGTTTGAGGTAATTCGGAAATTTTCACAAAATAGAGGTTTGTGGCTTGATTTATTATTTTCATAATTGGGAAACTATGTGTAGTATGAAATGTTTGATTAGTGTGAGTGTGTGAGGCTAGTAGGGCATGTGACGAATGTTGTTAGTATCGTTGACTCGATTGTCCTAGGGTGACGTGTTGGTATGAAGAGATCCCACAAGTGGATGATATTGGTAGTTTGTGACCTGGCGTAAGATCTAGAGATGGTGATGCTGTCTTACCCTTAGGGGCGAGTGATAGGGTGGTGTTGTTTGGTCTTGAGTTAGTAGGCAAGGTTTGTTTTGTTCCCGTTACTTGTAGTTGCTTTCATGTTTGGATAGCTGTGTTCCGGTGGTACTCATGGAGTGACGTAAGAGATTGGTGTTCTCGGTTGAATGTTCTGTGTTTTCTGATGGCTGTGCTGGAGCCTCGAGCTCGAGACTGTGGCGTGGTTTTTGGCTTGCCTATTTGGTTGTTATCTACCTATTGGGAATCAAGTTGATGTGACGCGACCTCATGAGGAGATGTCCTAAAGTGATGCGAGTACATGTGGTGTTGTGCTTTGGTGGATAAACGGTGAGGGTCTTGCGGATGCGTGAGATTCGTCGTTAGGGTGTGAGGGAGTGAATGATAGTTGAATGATAGTTGTAGTGCTTGAGTGAAGAATGGAATGTGAAGACCTAGTGCGACGAGTGGAATACTCATTGTGAATGGTGAGCGACAACATTTGTACGATGATGTCAGATGTCTTTACGAAAACTAGTGGTTAACCTTCTTTCAAACCGAGTGTGTAATGGTGGCCCTAAGAGATAGTGACGTGGAGCGAGTGCCTAGAGCTGACTCGTGGTTTTTCTAGTAAGAGAGATGTTTGTGATTGATTGGCCAGTGTGATTGTTCTCCCTTGGCGGGAATTAAATTTTAGAATTGTATGTGTGTGGGTTCGTTTGCCCGTGGTTCCTAGCTTGAAGAGTCCGTTTGCTTTACCCTGTGAACCCGAGCATTTGGGTGGTATTTTTGGAGTGTAGTTTGATTTGTATGAAATGTTGGTAGCTTTAGTTCTTGTTGAGTGAGATCCCTAATGGAGTTCAGTGATTGAGTTGTTTACGTGGTGAAATTCTTGAATATCAGTTATGTGGGATTCCTACGAGAATGCAGGTCCATGGTTTGGTT
The DNA here is from genome assembly GCA_034768845.1 of Heliamphora exappendiculata. NCBI lineage: Eukaryota > Viridiplantae > Streptophyta > Magnoliopsida > Ericales > Sarraceniaceae > Heliamphora > Heliamphora exappendiculata. The sequence goes on along the minus strand of JAOTRH010437774.1, from coordinate 3,397 downwards.
GTTATCCTCGTGATTAGGACATTGTGTTTGGGAACTGTTTTGGGTACATGGGTTTTAAAAGGACCGTAGAAGGGTTTGGTAGTATAGTTGGCTTAGTGCTGAGACAGTGTGTCTTGAGTGTGATATGCTTGGAGGTTGTTTGTCTTCGACCTTAGGTTTAGAGGTGGGTACGTTGTTTGCCCATGAGAACGAAGTATGGAGTAATAAGGTTCAACATTGTACCATGTGGTTTGGATGACCTAGGGCGATAGGCGACAAACCGTGGGTTAAGATGTCTGCAATAGATGCGTGCCTGGGAAGCGAAAGTGCAGGAGGCATCTGCATGGAAGTGGAAGTTATTAGTAACTTTGGATGAAAGGTCTCAGGATTAGATTTCCTTTGTTTGGTGCCGTGTGCTTTCTATGTGAGTTGTTTGGATGGTGGGTTCGAGGCCATGACATTGCTGTGGTTTGCCTAGTGGAAGTTAGGTTAGTGAAGCGCAACCTTGTGAAGTGAGGTCTTGGCGCAATGGAAATATTGGTGTTGTTAGGGTTGGTATACTAAAAAGTATATTTTTAGTATTTAATTTTATTTTTAATAAAATTAATTTTCCATTTTATTAGAATCTTTATGAGAACTGTATGTATATCATTTATTTGTTATGCATGGATGTCCGATATTCTGTATAGTATTTAATCTGGTGTGTAGAGTACGGCTTACACACAGAAGATCAAATTTTAGGTTCTTGCAGAATATAAGTTTTATGTTCACAGTTTAGATGGAAATGGACATACCATCGGTACGACTGTGGCACAGAGTTTTAGTAAGCCTGTCTTGGTTATGGAGAACAGATAATAGCGTCGTCTATTGTTCCAACTCTCTGTGCCAGTACACTTTGTGTATTGAATGTGACATTTGGGATAATTAATTTAGTGCTGACTACTGGCTTTATAGATTAATTCACACCCTAAGTTTATTATGAATAGTACTTATTCTCTTAATCCAAAAATAATTATTGATTTGCATATGTTTAATATTCATTATTTTGATTCATTAGAAGATGCGATCTTATATGAGTCTATGTTCCCGGTGAGTTGGATAGCGATATTATTTATTTGGCAAATATTAATTATTGACAGAATTCACGTCCTGAAAGATTGTGATTGACGATACCTCATTAAGGATGCTTATAAGTTTTGACCGGGGCAAACCCTGCAGGTGAATTTAATTATCCGGTGATCAAATAAGTTAAGCGTAGGGCTTAAGGAATATGAAGATACCAATTAAATTAAATTGTCAGTAATTAAATTTGATTGGCGGGTATCGAGAATCTTAACGTGAGGAGAAATGGTAAGCATTTAATAACAGAAGCTCAATGCAAGAATGTCTTGAGATTATGGGTCAGAGTGCAATTATAGTAATTTAATGGTGTGAACTGTAATTCAGTATTTTATGAAAATTACAGAAACTGCTGCAACTTTTCATAATTACAGAAATCGCCCGTAGGTAGATTTGTGTTTCGCTGGAAGTTTTACTCATAATTATTTTTCAGGTCCTTACTGTAACCCTATATATATGCGGGTATGCTGAACCAATTAATATTTAATTTTTCCTATCATTTTTGATCTATTATTTTTGTCTTTCAAGACTTAAAAAATATATCGGGATTTTGCCGGTAAAAATTTTCGGAGGATCGTAACCCACATTACGTTCGAGGATCGCATAAGGAAATACGGTAGAAGATCTGACAGGAGTTTCAACTCAAAATTAAGTCGTAGTTAAAGATTATATCTACAAGAGGTATTCTTTTAAATTAACTTTGGTTGCACGAGTTTTATTTTGATCGCTCTTCGTCAAAAGTTTTATCTGGAGCCCGTTTCGCCATTTGCCCGTTCAGTTAATTTTTTTACTGAAAATCGTTTACAAAATCAATGATCTTGACAGTATTGCCTCCAATAAATTGGTATAAGAGCTATTTTGTTTTTTGTTACGATTATCAAGGCCGGATAGATTTAGAACTGTGCTACTTTTGTTTTGCAAGCGTTCTAATCCCGATTTTATGATTATTTATTTTTTCATATTTGATTGAATAGTTTGAATGAATAATAATTTAATTAATTTTTTTAACCACGGGATTGACCGTGTTAGATTAATTATTTTTTAGATCGAATGTGAGCCTACAGGACATAGGTTTCAATGTAAAAATTATTTATGTTCTTTAATTTTTTTTTTCTAGTTTATTAGAAAGAAAAAGAAAAAAAAAACAGGTATGGAACATCGGCGGTGGATGCGGCGGCAAACGGTGGTGGTTCCGGTGGTTTAAAGCTACAGAATATTTTTTTTTCTGGCCAAACAGTTTTTTTTTTATTAAAAAAAAAAGAGAGGTAAGCAGGCTTCGGTGGTCTTCCCAAGCAGCAAACCACCCAAACACGGTGCAGTGTTTTTTCTTTAAGCCGCAAGCATCAAGCAGCGTCTAAGGCGCCAGTCTCCCAAGCCGCAGCACCAATGTTCCCAAGCCAATCGCAGCGCCACATGGCGCAATCAAACTAAGCCGAAGAAATTCCCAAAAAGGCTGCGGTTCTTTTTTATCCAAATAAAAAAAACAAATCACCAAACGGAGCAATTCCCAGGCGCCCAAAATAGTGAGCAATTTTCCCAAGAAGCCGCCAGCGCATCAACCAAACAACACTGTTCGACGCATAATCCAAACTGATGTGGAGCAATTTCAGCACTGTGGCATCCCTTTTAATGCAACAGTGTTTTTCCAAGCAATTTCGCAAACGGTGCTTTTCCTAGCAAGCAAAGCAGCGCCGAATTCTATGGCGCAAACAATGGTTTCCAAAAAGGCCCGCCGGTGGTTTCCACAAAACAGTGTTATTCCCAAGCGAAAAGCAGCGGTTTTCCAAGGCTTTCGAATTGCGATAAGCTTGAAGCAGTGGATTTGGATTTGGATTCGGCGCAACAAGGTGTTTGGAATTGCAAGCGGTCTTATACAAATGGAAGATTGAAAGGTTATCTTAGAACAGGAGACTAAAACTCTTTTAGAATTTTAATTGGATCATAAAATTAGGATATTTATTCTGTATTTAATTTATTTTTATATTTTAACTGCGTGAATGAGATATTTATTGATTTTATTTATCTTATTAATTTAATTAATTCGAATATTTGGTTTTAATTAAAATATTTTGTAATGAAAATAAAATTAAGTTTTTTTTAATTAATTAAGTTTAATTAAATGAAAAAACTTTAGATATTTTATTCTTTTATAAAATATCACGTTTAAAGATGATTTTTTTAAAATCAGATATCTTGAAAAAATGTGAGAATTAATTCTAAATTTTTGAATTAATTAAATAAAAAAATATTTAATCGAAATAAATTATTATTTTTCAAAAAATGTGGAACGAAAAATAAA
>JAOTRH010437754.1:0-33799 GCA_034768845.1 Heliamphora exappendiculata | reverse complement strand
GGGTGATTTTGGGGTGGTAACGGTAATTTGGGGTCTCTTTAATGTTAAAATTAAACTTGGATGGAGGTTTGTGCAATTTTTGAAACCACAAAGGAGGTTTCTATTTTTGTTAGAAATTTCAGGGGTGTTAAGTGAAACTTATCTTTTTTTTTAAAATAAATTTTTAAAAAAATTTAGTCAAATTATTATATTTTTGACTTTTCTCATCGTGACAAATTAGGAAAGCAAATTTTTTCAACTAAAATATATAGAATTTTAGAAAAGATAAAAAAATAAGCCACAATAAACCAATAAGCCAAATATTATATTACTTATTTTTATTTTTAGTGAATTTTTTAAATTTTGATCAAAATTTTTTATTTTCTCGGTTCATTTTATCGAGACTACTTGAAAAAATTAAAAAGTTTTTAGTTTTAAAAAAGTTCAAAAAAAAAAAAAAATTAATTAAATAATTGAAATTTAGCCCAAATAAAACTTAAATGATTTTTAGCTTTTTTACATTTTTACTTATTATTCTAAATTACTTTTATTTATTTTTAAAATATGATCACTTTTATCATGTACATCTGTTTTTTTTATAAATATTAGATTTTTAAAATTTACTTGTTGAGATTTATCAAAACAAAATCTATATTGAGTATAAAATTATGTGAAAATAAAAGAAAAATTATAACAACTTTTTTTGCTTTAAGATTTTTTGGCTTATTGTCTTATTGCCTTGACTTAAAATCACTCTAAGCCAAAGTATATTGTCTTATTATCTTTTGGCTTTAAGTTACCTATAAAATTCATTAAATGAACTTTTTTACTTATTTGACTTAAATTGACTTTTAAAATACCTAACTTAAAATCACGTTACCAAATGATGTCCAAGTTTGGATGTCTAAAAACTTGACTCCTAAGATATTTAAAGAAAAAAAAGTTATGTATTGTTTGGGATAATTTTTTTAAAGTAATATTTTTTTGGCTTTTTGTTAAAATGTTTAACGTACCTTTATTTTTATTTTAAAATTATAGTGTTTGAGATAATGGCAGTGTTTTGTTTTCTGGAACAGAATTGAATTTTTAATTGAGGGCATTATAATAAAATGTGTATATACTTTTTTTCTTTAAAATTTTTTTTAAAAAAGTTAGTTAATTTTTTAGATATGTTAAATAGTTTAACTTAAAAGTTGATTTTGTCACAAAAATACCAACTTTTTACAAGTAATTATTCAATAGTTTTGGAACACTATGTAACATATTTATGTGGTGCTCCAATTCAATTATGTAGCAAAAAAATACTACACATGAAATGATATTGGCCTATATTTGTTCGGTATATGTAACACAAGGATAATTCAAAATTTGGTACTAATAATACTAATAGGATATAATATTATTAATATCATAAAAGAGGATTAATAATTCCTCATTAATCAGACAATTAATCCGAGTCTCGAAATATAAACATGAAACTCATAATACTAAGGGAACAAAAAAATTTTGATTAATCACTTTTCTCTGTCAGTCCAATCCTCTCTCTCTCATGATCTCTCAAAATATACAAGTTCTAAGTGTCTATTGCACATTTTTATTTATTAAAAATATCATATAAGCAATACTATATAATATTTCAAAAGTAAATAATATTTTTTCACTTTTTAGAGATGCTGGACGAGTACCAAGATGGTTTAAAAAAAAAGCAGTATGAGAAAAAGAAGGAGGGTCTTCTGTGTTGCCTTCAACAGTTATGGGCTGGACAGCATGTGAGGGGGCACGGCCGGTCCTAAGTTTTTTGGAGTCTAAAGCGAATCTGTCAAATAGGGCTCCTTAACAATTAATACAAATTAATAAATAATAATAAAATCAACTTAAAAATTAATAACAACTGAAAAGATAAAACCAAAAAAATTTGTACTTCTCATTACAATAACTCAAAACTATAATTTAAATACAACACTTCTTGCATTTTTTGTAGCAAAAGTACAAATTAAACTTGTATAATCTAGCTCTTTCACAATATACTTCTTAATAGATAACATAACTAATCCATTCAATCTTTTCTGTGGTATGGTTGATCGAAAATAAGTTTTCATCAACTTTAATTTTGAAAAAAAATTTCTCCAAAAACAACAGTAACATGTATAATCAAAAGGATTCTATAAGCAATCAATGTATTTGTGAAACAATCTTCTATTCCTTTCAAATAGCTTAGCACTTCAAGTGGCTTCTTTGTTACTTTTGGTAAAAAAATTTTTAACACTTTTAGTTTCAAAAATAAATATCTCCTATCAATATCGAAAATCCTCTCATGTTTCATGAACGTTTAAACTTGTCACAATAATTTTTCTCAAATCTTTCAATCTTTCATTAGTCAATAGGGTCTTTTTGTCTTCTTCTTTAAATAACTTACAACAAAAGTAAAATACTTTGTTAACAATATCTGAATAAACATAACACTTTCTATCATATTTTTTCCCATTTGATAAATGTCAAGTGTAATGTATAGAGGAGAAATGTCTTTGGCTATTATCTTTAAAAAACTTGACGTAAGATCTTCCCAGAGAACCTCTTTCAACTAACAAATCTCTCCAATTTTAATTAATGTTACCTCAATTACTTGGATTATCAATATTTGAAATTTGATTTTCTATATAATGGTCTTCATTCTGATTGTACTCACTCTTATTTTCATTTATATTTTCATTCATAGAATAAATCGTTTCATCATTCACTAAATCTTCAGTTTCTTCATTCAACAAATCTTGATTTGAATCTAATGGTCATAAACTCTCCGTTTGATTCTTACTACCAAGAAACTTGTCAAAAGTTTCAGTTTGAGATTGGATTAGTTTGTCTATTTTTTGCTTCTTTTTTTTTTCAGACCAAGACAAATACTTTCTACTACGATTCATGATTTTATAATTTTATCTAGATAATCTGCAATTCAAAAAATTTCAAAATCTCAAAATATCAAAATCACAAAATCTTAAAATCACAAAGGCATTGATTACTTTAGGTTTTAATTTCATAAAATATTTAAAAAAATTCAATATAAAATATAAACAGTATATGAATAATATTCACATAATATAAATGTCTTATTTTATAAACATAAATATAACACATTCAAATATAAAATATAAATAGTAAATGAAAAATAGATCTAAATATCCAATATAAATATTTATAGAATCACATTCTTAGGCCCTGAAATTGGTTTATGATAAAAAAAATATACATATACATATATAAAGATCTAATTAAATTTTTTGGAAACTTTAATTTTTTGTTAAAAATTAGAGATCTAAAATTACAATTTTACTGGTTTTTGCCAGGACCGGCCCTATTAGGGGGTTGGGGGTGAAAGGGCAAGTGGCTAACCAAACTATATATAAGGCTATAACCTGCTGCTGCTGTTGTTATTGTACTGTACTTGAATCCCATTGGCTTTTCTAATTTTAAATGGGCTTTCAATGCCCCTACCTTAACACACACACACACACAAAACCCTACTCCACTTCTCCTCCATTGATAATTTCCCTCATCTAAGTCCATTTTCACCATATTTAAGTAAGGACGCAGCTTGTCTCCTGTCCTAAATTCAACTGTAGAGTGGAACCCTTGTTTTTTTTTTGAGGAGTGTGTTCGATATTGTCAATGATTATTGGATAGCAATTTTTGGGTTAATTTGGGATTTAAAATATGATTACTTCAATAATTCGAATTGTTTATTTATTGTTCTCCGTACGTAGATTACTTATGTAAAAACTAAATTAATTGGGTAACGTTAAGAGCCTAAACATATTATATTTGTAATAAACGGTAAATGGACAACACCATTCATTTTTTTAACAAAAATGTGAATTAATCATAGCTAATAAAATAAATAACTCCAATCATCAAAGTTGACCCATTTTAAAATCAAAAGTAACCCAACCAAACCAATTTAGTTCAAAAATAGACTGGCAAGAAGTTGTGCCTTAAAGTAATTGTGATTATAAAGAAAAGGTTTGCTTGAAATAGATGCATTGTGTTGAAGGGTATAATTGTTTTTGTTGGATTGCTTTAAATTATTTTTGGGCTCTAGTACTAAGATCTTAACCTTTTGGGATAACTAATGGAGTTCTAGATGTTTGTAATTTGGGATAAATTTTTTCAACAGTTATAGAAAAGGTCTTTGCCGAGATAATAATAAGTTATACATTCGCATAGTAATGGGAAGTCGGACTCACATTTTTAACACTAGGTATGTTTTGTCCATATTAAAAAGACATGTCTCATCAACCTACTGTATCAACATTTGAAAATTTAGTCCTAAAACTCGATTCAAGATATTTTTTTTCGTTGAGCCATTCGGTCATCGACATTTGAAAAACTAGTCCTAAAACTGATGTAGATATGCTTTTCGTTAAATCATTCTATCATTGTGGACCACTTTTCTAAAAAAAAATTTTAAATGAAATAATTGGTTTGGTCATCTAATGTATATTTATATTTTTTCATTCGATCAATTACATTAATTATCTTGTTGTAATGAAACTATATACCTTAGGTCTAACGCCATGTTTGGAATGATAATAATTGAAAATGGTTGGGATGCTTGGAGATAATCATTCAATATCTGATGCACGTTTTGGAACACATTTAGAGCCCATCTATGCCGTACAGACAAAATGGGAGATTTGGGATAATAATGGTTGGTCATAAATTGAATTTGTTCATTCACTTTTGTTTCATTATTTTAAATTGTAAGAATCATTGTTCAAATAATAAATAATACCATTAAATGCATAATAAATTTTATAATTTATATTAATAAAAATAAATAAATTATATTTACTCGGCTAGTATTGTTCACCCACTTATCAGTTGAATCAAGATGTACCTTTTTTCCTAACATACCCAGTGAAAGCAGGATGCTAGTTTTTAATTTGTCCTTATTGTGGACCACCATACCCCTAAGCAGGTCCTGATCATGCAATGAATTGTGTTTGGTTAATTATTTGTGTGTGTGTGTGTGTTTTTTTTTTTTTTTTTTACTTTCTGATTGATGACCTCACTAAAAAGTGCAAGTACCATGCACAATCATATTCTGAAAACATTTATAAATGATGACTGTAAATAATCACCTACATTTTTACCACAAGTAACTTGCCTGCCATTGAAGCCTTGATGATTTATGGCCATATTTGTCAAAAAATTATTGAAGTTAAAAGACTTTTTCTTTGTTTTCATGAGGGAGATGATGAAGTACTGGTCAAGTAACTTTGGGAGGAGGATGGGGTCACTACTGTGCCTTAATAACACTGGAGAATGATCTCACTAAAAGTTTTTTTTTTTTTTTGGTCTAAAAAAATGTTTTAGTAAATACCCAAACACTGTGTTAGACATAAAGGAGCCATTAAGGGTTGAGTGGGGGACAATGCTCACTCTGAATTTTTTAAAATTTAAAATTTAATATATTTTAATAACTCACAATATTGCCCCCATCTGAAATTTTGTTGTCTTCTTAAATTTTTTCTCTTTTTTTTTTTTGTATTTAATAAGGAAAGCCTATTATTTTTACATTATATACTGTACGGCGGTCCCCGTAAATTGAATTTATTTAAGTTGAATCCAGTCCGATTGATCATGCCGTTTAATCAACCTCTACAAAGAGTAACACGCGTAAGCTAACCGGCGGCGGACTGCCGGACGCCCCTCCGGCGCTCAAGTTAGAGAGAGTAAGAGAAAAGATAGTTAATTCATTAAATCTCAGCGAAAAACAAAAACCTCGCCTTCTTTAGCGTTCACTCCTCTCTTTTATAGGAAGGATCCCTCTGTGTCTCTTTCTCTATATCTATGAGCATTCGTCTGACATACACTTGTACCTGACCGACGTCTTTCTGCCACCCCTGGCGTCGCCAACGAGTTAACGGCGGTGACAGTTCGCTACCCGTCACATCGCCTTAAAGTTCCCCATCTTGGTCGTCCTTTGGGTCGATCTCCCCCGGCATGTGGGGCTGAACTCCTTCGGCGCGTGGGGAACGTAGGTCAATCGTGTTTAATGCATGTAATGTCAGACCACGTCGCATTTAATGCCCGTACTTCCCTCAATCATACCACATTAAATGCACGTTGGTAACTGAGCTGTTCCGGCTGGGGCCGATCTACCTTATAGGCCGATCTCCTCTCTTATTGATGATACTCGGGCCAGTGATTCAGGTTTCGGACTCGAATCGCAGGTCATGTCCGGATCCTATTTTGTTCCATACCCCCTTCATTTGCCCCTCAACTTTCCTCCGGCTGAGCCTGAGAGAAGTTGATTCGACTCCCCACTCCAGATCGGCCATACTTATTGCGCTGCCGCCGTTTTTTGCACTTTAATGGCATCATAAGTACACTTTAATGGCATCATAAGTACCTTGCCACGTGTCATTGTCCAAGTGGGATGTACGGGGTCCTCTTGCATAGTTCCAAGACAAAAGGGCGCCATTTTTTTCTCCCAAGGAGATCGTGTGACGCTTCAAGCGTATGGAGAGAGAATACGTCGCATGTATAAAACTGGGTTGATAGCCTCAGTTTTCTCTTCTCACGAACTTATTATCCTCCCTCCTCTCGTCCTCAACTTCTTCCTTTGCTCCTGGCGCTTGTGAGAGAGAAAAGCTTCGGCATCTTCTTAGATTTCGTCCCTGTTATCCGGCAAACTCGAGTCTTTTCGCCTCCGACAGCCTGTAAGTGTTGTTTTGTGTGTGTTTTCCTTTTGCTTGCATTCCCTTTTTTTAATTCTCCCCCTAAACCAGTCATGATGAGGAAGGGAAAATTCGTGAAGAAGGTGAATACTCCCGCTGCACTCGCCTCTTTTCGATCCCGATATCACATTCCTTCGTCTGTCACACTACGTTACTGCGACCCTGACGACCCTAACCTTTCTGGCTCTCACTTCGTTCCCAGAGGGAACGAAATGGCCTTTCCTATCACCTCTATCGTGGAGGATGGGGTGCGTTTTCCTGTCGACCCCCTATTATGGAAAATGTTGGCCACATACCGGCTCACTCCCCGCCAAGTGTCCATAAATTTTATTAGAATAGTCATGGGAGTGGCTGAGTTCAATTGGCGGTATGAGTTAGAACTAGGTGTCCCAAAGATCTTCCACAGCTATACCATATCCTGCCACGACGGCACCTACTATCTCTTCCAAAGGAGTATCACCCAGCAGATGGTTCATGACCTCTCTAACACAGACAAGCACGCCGATGACTACATCTTCGTAGGGGGACTTCAAGTTTCTTCCCAACCATGTTAGACTTACTGGCTGCTCGATCCCAAGGGTCCCTAGGAGTCTAGGTCGGTTCGTCTGTCGCTCACATTTACTGTTTCATTTCCTTTGTTTTTTCTTGCCGTCATTTATCTCTTCATTCCCCTCTTGCAGCTGCATCTCTCGCTAAGAAAAAGAAATGACAGGCTAGATTTTTTAAGGTACAGCGTTGCCTCAACATAAGTGAGACCCGTTCGGCCCTAGATCTCTTGGCTTACGTACCGAGCTACATGAGGATCCTTCGTCACAGAGAGGTCAGACGAGAGCCGGCTTCCCCTCCCCAACCAACTTCTCCTCCCCATCCTGAAATCGCAGAAGAAACGATGTCGCGCCAAAGAACCTTTGTTCTTAGAGCGGCTGTGTTGGGCCGATCTGTCCCCAGCACGTCCGCTACGCCTGCCGTCAAATATCAGCCCCCCCGTTCCTACCAAGCGCAGCGATCCCTCCAGTAATACATGTCGAACCAACGCTGCCAATGCCTGCTTCTCCCCTGCAATCGGCGGCACCGATCTACCAGAATCTCTCCCTGACTGAACAGCCAACTCAGCGCCACCGTCTCATGCGAGGAGATGGTACTCCGGCGACCGAGGTGCCCACCGAGAGGGAGGCCGAAGTCCCTGCTCCTTGGCTCCTAGAGTTCATCATATTCGGCCGCTAGGTTAACGTTAATGACTCATTCAAGACGGGGAGCGTTGCCCATAGCCTGGCCTGCGGGCTCTCCCTACCACTAGATATGACCGACCACGCAGCCATGTCCATTCCAGCACTTTTTGACATTATCTACGAGCTCGGCGTGGGGGTAAGTTCGCATGTGTACTATATATCTTTACATTCCCTTGCGCATCGGTTGACTGACTCTTAATCGTTTCTTGTGTAGCAACTCCAAGCCACGAACGTCCTTCACGACCGCTGCACCGAGGTCTCTTGGGAGACAAACAAGGTAGCCAAGGCCCTTACCCAGGCCAGACAATGCGTCAAGGACTTGGAAGTTGACCAGGTCGTCTCTGCCTCCGCTCGGCAAGGGTTAGAGTTGAAGTTGAAGGCCATTGAAGAAGAGGCCAAGAAGTCAAATGACGAGACCTCTGCTATCATAGCAGATCTCAGGCTTCAATTGGAGGCGGCCTAGGCCAAAATCGAGATACAGAAGAAAATTGCTGTCGACCTCGAAGCATCTAGGCCCAAGAAGGAGGACTTGGCCTAGCAGCAGGGGTGGGACGAATGCGGAGCCCACCTGGCTAAGGAAGTGATCGGTATAAGGGCTGAGCTGCTTGCAATCGGCTATAAACAGGCGTTGGAAAGGGCAGGGGTTCCACTGGACTCCCCTTTGTGGAGTGAGCTCCCAACCTGGGCCGACGCCTCCGCGGCCGCCGATGAGCAGGTAGCCGAGACCGCGCTGACCGATCATGAGGCTGCTCCCTCGCTGCCCCTTTTTCGTCCTGGAGATATGCAAGACACCGCTGCCAGTCATCATGCCTTCGATGGAGAAGAGGTGGTGGAGATTCCGAACGACGATAATGAAGATGGAGACGGAGGCCAAGCTGGATGGTGGACGATGGCCAGGCTTAATGTAGTTCTCTTTTCCTTTTCTTCTCCTTGTTTTTGTTCGGGGTTTCGGCTATTTTGCTCTATGTAAGGTCGTACTCCTTATCATGTACTCATTGAACCCTTATCCTATGTAATGCCAAGTTACTGTATTTTTGGTTCATATTATCGCGTAACTCCTTGTGATTCTTGGTGAGCTTTGTGAGTTTTGTCCTTTGGCCAAACTGACCTCGTCGGGTTGTTTCAAAATCCCTGAGAGTTGGACAACTCTTGAGAGGATATTCGATCCTCGGCCGAACTAGCCTCCTTTCACGGGAGTTGTTAAAAACCCTGAGAGTTGGACAATTCTTGAGAGGATATTCGATCCTCGGCCGAACTGGCCTCCTTCCACATGGGTTGTTAGAAACCCTGAGAGTTGGACAACTCTTGAGAGGATATTCGATCCTCGGCCGAACTGGCCTCTTTCCACGGGGGGTTGTTAGAAACCCTGAGAGTTGGACAACTCTTAGAGGATATTCGATCCTCGGTTGAACTCCTTCCACAGGGGGTTGTTAGAAATCCTGAGAGTTGGATAACTCTTGAGAGGATATTCGATTCCCGGCCGAACAGACCTCCTTCCACGAGGGGTTGTTAGAAACCCTGAGAGTTGGATAACTTTTGAGAGGATATTCGATCCTCGGCCGAACTGGTCTCCTTCCACGGGGGGTTGTTAGAAACACTGAGAGTTGGACAACTCTTGAGAGGATATTCAATCCTCGGCCGAACTGGTCTCCTTCCACGGGGGGTTGTTAGAAACCCTGAGAGTTGGACAACTCTTGAGAGGATATAAAATAGTTAAAACGGGTATAGAAGAAAGATGACACTTCATTGATGTTTTCAAAACGAGAAGCAGATTACACGCTCAATGGTAAAAAACCCTTGAATTGGCTGAATTCCACGGCCTCAGTACACCTTTTCCTTCCACTTCCCGGAGATAATAAGCCCCAGACCTGGCTGCTGCTCTAACCATGTACGGTCTTTCCCAATTCGGACCCAATTTCCCTTCTCTCGGAATCTTCTTGTTTCCCATAACTTTTCTTAATACCAGGTCGCCTGGGACAAACTCCCTTAGCTTGACTTTTTTGTTGTATTCTCGGCTCATCTCCTGCTGGTAGGAGCTTATCCTTAGTAACGCTTCCTCTCTGCGTTCCTATGCTAAATCCAGGTCTTTGGAGAGCAACTCCCCATTTCGCTTGGGATCAAAGTCGTATGTCCTCATCGTTGGGAGACCTATTTTTAGAGGTTTCACGGCTTCAGTACCGTAAGCCATCGAGTACGGAGTTTCCCCAGTGGAGCATCGAGGCGTGGTACGATAGGCCCATAGGACGTGGGGTAACTCATCTACCCACCTCCCCTTCGTCTTTTCCAACCTCTTCTTCAGTCCAGCCAAGATAGTTTTGTTTGAGGCCTCCGCCTGTCCGTTGCACTGCGGATATGCTGGAGTGGAATTGTAGAATGATATGTTCATCTCGGCACAAAATTGACAAAACAACCACCCATCTAATTGAATGCCGTTATCTGAGATAAGCGCGCGAGGGATCCCAAATCGTGTCACTATGCTTTTCCATACGAACTGTTTCATATCGGCCCCCGTATACTAGCGAGCGGTTCGGCCTCAATCCACTTGGTGAAGTAGTCTGTTGCCACCACCATGAACTTTCTGTTCTCCACCGCTCTGGGGAATGGCCCGACGATATCCAAGCCCCACTGTGCGAATGGCCAAGGGCTGGTAAGTGGGTTTAGCTTCCCCGCTGGTTGGTGGATGAGCGAGGAGAAGAGTTGGCACTTTTCGCATTTTCTCACATATTGCTGGGCATCTTTTGCATGTAGGGCCACCAGTACCCGTGGGTGATAGCCCGATGCGCAAGAGATCGTCCTCCTGTATGGTTCCCGCAAATACCATCGTGAATTTCATATAGGAGGTCCTCTACCAAACTGGGGTGTACGCACAAGAGATACGGTCCTGTGTAGGAACGGCAATACAGCTTCTCGGTTTGGCCTAGCCAAAATCTTGCGGCTTTCAGTTTGACTTTATGCGCCTCTTTTCTTTCTGGGGGCAAAGTGCCATCTCTCAGGAATGAGGTAATGGAGTCCATCTAAGAGGGAGCTTGTTCGGTTGGTAGGATTGCTTGTGAGTTCTGAGCGACATCTATGCTTGATCTCAAAAGAAGTTTCACCACTACGGCCCTTTCTGTGGTTGCCGAGACCGCCGAGCCGAGTATGGCCAGTGAATTCGCCTGGCTATTGATCGCCTGGCTCACTCGCTCAACTTTGCACGTTGAGAACCGACTCATGGCCACTTTGGCTTTGTCAAGATATCTTGTCATGCGATCATCCCTTGCCTCATACTTCCCCGTCAATTGGTTCACTATTAACTGTGAATCGCTGAAGACCTCTAGATCGACAATGCCAAGCTTTGTAGCAGCTTCCAAGCCTGCTAAAAGTGCCTCATATTCCGCCTCGTTGTTTGATGTGTGGAATTCTAACCACAAGGCTTATTCCAGTACAGTGCCGTCCGAAGACGTGAGAACCATTCCCACCCTCGTGCCTATATTATTTGTTGCCCCGTCAATGTGGAGCCTCCACACTCCTTGTGAACTCTCCATAATGACTAACTCGTCCTACCCTCCCTCTTCCCTTCCAGGGGTGGCCCAAGAGAATTCGACGACAAAGTCGACCAATACCGAAGCCTTGATAGCCGTCCTTGGTTTGAAACTAATGTCGTGCTCCCCCAATTCGATCGCCTATTTGGTCATTCGTCCTGTCAAATCTTCCTTCACAAAGACAGCTTTTAATGGATACTTTCTGATCACGATGATGGCATGCGCCTGAAAGTAGTGCTGCAATTTGCACGATGCGATAACCAGTGCGTATGCCAACTTTTCCAGCGGCAAGTATCTAGTTTCTGCTCCCGTGAGAGTATGTCCAACATAATAAACCGGCATCTGCTGATTCTCTTCCTCTCTGACGAGAACAACACTCACAGCGTGTGAGGAGACCGCTAGGTAGAGGAACAGCACCTCGCCCTCCCTTAGTGTAGAAAGCAACGGCGCAGACGATAGGTACGCTTTCAAGCCCGGGAGGGCCTGATCGCACTCTTCATTCCAATGGAACCGCTCCCCCTTCCTTATCGTAAGAAAAAGCATTCGACACTTGTCTGGGGACCGGCTTATAAACTGGTTCAAAGCTGCCGTCATCCCTGTCAACCTCTGCATGTCTTTCATTGTGCACGGTGTCCTTACCTCTAAGATGGCTTTGATTTGATCCAGACTGGCTTCGATCCCCCGGTTCGTAACCAGAAAACCAAGAAACTTCCCCGAGCCAACGCCGAACGCACACTTTGCCGCGTTCAGGCGTAGGCGATGGGCTTTAAGAATATCGAACACTTTTTGGAGGTCGGCAAGATGCTCCTCCTCCCTCTTTGATTTCACCACCATGTCATCGGCATAGGCCTCCGTAGTCCTTCCGAGAACTTCGGCGAACATCTTTGTTACCATTCGTTGGAAGGTTGCCCTGACGTTTTTCAAGCCAAATGGCATTACTTTGTAGCAATAAGTCCCGCGTGGTGTTATGAACGATGTCTTTTCCTGATCTCTACCTAACATTGCGATTTGATGATACCCCCTGTACGCGTCCAAAAAACTCATGCGTTGGTGCCCCGCCGTGGCATCTACGAGATGATCGATCTTCGGGAGAGGAAAACTATCCTTTGGGCATGCTTTATTAAGGTTTGTGAAGTCCACGCACACTCTCCATCTTTCATCCTTCTTCCTTACGACTATTGTGTTGGATAGCCACTCCGAATACTTTACCTCTCTTATCGCCTCTACCTCTAGTAGCCTTCCTACCTCCTCCCCTACAGCCTCGGTATGATGAGGTGCCGAATGGAGACCCTTTTGCTTGATCGGTTTTGCAACCGAACTAACATTCAAGGAATGGCAGATATATACTGGGTCTATTCCTGGCATTTCATAAGGGGTCCACGCGAAAACCTCGACACTACCCTACAACAGCCTGAGTAAGTCCTTCCTCGGTTGTTCGGCCAATGTGGAGCCGATCAGGAAGAATTTCTCAGGATTACCCGGATGGATCATGACCGCTTCGAGATCTTTGACAGCTTTGTCCTTCTCTTCTGTCCCGACATCCTCCAGAACGTCCCTAGCTGACACCTCGATCGTTTTGACCTCCTCTGCCTTGACTTCGGCCTTTAAGGCCGCGACGAAGCAGTTTTTGGATGCGACCTGGTCCCCGTGTACCACTTCCACTCCAATTTTGGTGGGATACATCAACATTTGATGATATGTAGAGGGAATCGCCCTAAGCTCATGCAACCACGTCCGACCCATGAGAGCGTTATAAGCAGAGGGAACATCTACTACCAAGAACTCAGTTAGTAACTCCACCGTCCCTACCCTGACTGAGATCATAGCTCTCCCCAAAGGCCACACTGGCTGAGAATCGAATCCCACGAGTGGGGTCCATGATGGGATCAAGTCCTGGGTACGTAGTTCGAGTTTGGTGTAAATAGCGAAATACATTACCTCAACTAAGCTTCCTTGATCGATTAATACCCACTTGACATCAAACCCGGAGATATTGAGAGACACGACTAAAACATCATTGTGGGGGTGATGTACTCTATCATCGTCTTCTTCCGTGAATGTGATACCTTCTTTCTCGGTCCTTACCCTCTTCCCTATGATTGCCTATACTCGCATTACTTCGGCTATATGGCCGAACCTGTGCATTTGCCCCCGTATGGAAATCGTTTGTCTCTGCTCCACAACTCCGTGGATTATGTGGATGGTCCCGTGACTAACGGGTCTGTCAAGTTGCTCTTCTCGCCTCGTGGGCATGGGTGCTCACTCATCCGTTGTCTCATTTAGGAATTCCTTCAAATGTCCTTGCTTGACCAAATCTTCCAGGTTATTCTTGAAGGCGCGATTGTCCTCCGTTTTGTGGCTCTTTTCCCTATGGTAAGAGCATCTCCACTGTACCGCATTTTCCTCCTCCGCCCGTACGACGTGGTCAGGAAGTCTGGGTGGCCACACGAAATAGGGTCTATCCCAAATTCGTGGAAGAATCTTATGAATCGACTTCTTGAATACTGTGTTGACTTCCCTCCTTCCATGGTTTACCCCTAACTAAACGTGAGTTCCCATCAGCTCTCCCCTCGGCCTCTTGCTCGACCGCGGGGGACTTCCCCTCGTCTGCCCCAGACCGACTTTCCTGAAGCTTTCTGGACTCGGCCTTCTCTCCTTCGGCTTTACTTTTGTTTTCGCCTTTCCCACGTCCTCCTCTACCCGTATGTATTGCTACACACGGCTCATCAGTGCCGAGATATTTTGGGGGGGTTTCTTCGTTAGAGAGGCCCTCAACTTGCCTCCGGGTTGCAACCTATGCTTAAAAGAGGCCACGGCCAGCTCCTCGTAGCAATTCTCAATATCGTTATACACCTCCCAATACTTTCTTGTATAATCTCTAAAGGATTCCTTTTTTCCCTTGCGGAGTGCGATTAGGGAGTCGATTTCTTTTGGTATTTTTGTATTCGTGACAAAACGCGCCATGAATCCTTTTAAAAGATCCCTCCAGCTCGTAATCGATTGTGGCAGTAACCGGTCAAACCATCGTAACCTAGTCTAGCCCAGACTGGATGGAAAAACTTTACACATTAGCGCGTCATTACCGCTCCACAACGTCATCATCTACTTATAGTGGCTGATGTGGGTATTGGGGTCAGAACGCCCATCGTATGACTTAAATCGAGGGACGAAAAAACTTTTTGGTGGTTCTGCCTCATCTATGTACCGGGCGAATGATGTGGTAATCGCCTCGTCCCTCTCTTCATCCGTTTCTACCGTCGTATTATGTGCCGATCTTGAACCACCCTCCCTTCTCGGATTATCCTTCCGCAAGAACCGTTCCTTTGGTCGGGGACTCGTTGGAGTATGACTACTTTCCTCCTCGCCCGAACCTTCCTTGCCCCTTTGTTTAGTGAACTCTTTAAGTATCTTCCCTAACTCTGAATTGATTCCACGCGCTCCCATCCCTTCCCTGGTTCCCAACTGCTCTCGTTCTCCAATATGCGAGCTCCCCACCTGGACTTGTGGATCTGGCTCTCGATGTTTCAACTCATGGGTCTTCAGGGAGGCACGAAGCCTCATTATTTCCTCTCCCATCGCATAGAGTGTGGATTCTTTGGAAAACTCTGGTTCTAGAGCTCTCGCCGTCCCACCTTCCGATCTCTTATCCTCTTTTCTTCGAACCTTTTGTCTTCTTTCTGCATCTGGCGTGGCGTGTTCATCAAGGACGGTAGATACCTTTGACGGGGTTGCCATCAGCAGTTTAACAATCTGTTGTTAACTGAATTTTCCACAGACGGCGCCAAATGTACGGGGGCGTCCACGTAAACTGAATTTATTTAAGTTGAATCCAGCCCGATCGATCCTGCCGTTTAATCAACCTCTGCAAAGATTACCACACGTGAGCTAACCGGCGGCAGACTGCCGGACGCCCCTCCGATGCTCAAGTTAGAGAGAGTAAGGGAAAAGATAGTTAATTCATTAAAGCTCAGCCAAAAATAAAAACCTCGCCTTCTTTAGCGTTCACCCCCCTCTTTTATAGGGAAAATCCCCCTGTGTCTCTTTCTCTATACCTATGAGCATTCGTCTAACATACACTTGTACCTGACTGACGTCTTTCTGCCACCCCTGGCGTCGCCAACGAGTTAACGGCAGTGACATTTCGCTACCCGTCACATTGCCTTAAAGTTTCCCATCTCGGTCGTCCTTTGGGCCGATCTCCCCCGGCACGTGGGGCCGAACTCCTTCAGTGTGTGGGGAATGTAGGTCAATCATGTTTAATATCTGTCATGTCAGACCACGTCGCATTTAATACCCGTACTTCCCTCAATCATACCACATTAAATGCATGTTGGTAACTGAGCTGTTCCGGCTGGGGCCGATCTACCTTATAGGCCGATCTCCTCTCTTATTGATTATACTCGGGCCAGTGATTCGGGTTCTAGACCCGAATTGCAGGTCATGCCCGGATCCTATTTTGTTCCATACCCCCTTCATATACAAATTATTTTTAATTGTCAGCATCGTTTGGGATCCTAAAAGAATTGATAGAAAAATTGATCTACTTTACTTAATTTTGTATCTATTTGAGAATTTTATTTATAAACACTAGTCTTGAGTTTTTAGATTTGAACTGAATTGGCAAACTGGCTCAGATGATGGTTAAGATACCAAAAAAATAAATAAATAAATAAATATAGCCATTAATTTAAAGATTTTTAACTTAGCATTGATTTTACCAATTGTGATAATCAAATTATATAAACTTTTTTACTAACATTTTAATTTCATTATGTTTTATGTTTATCAAATACAGAAAAACATATAATTTTAAAATTTTGCAGTTTTACCCTCACTAAGTAATATTTGTGGCTCTACCTCTGGCGTTTAGGCACAATTGGGAGTGTTTGGCAAAATTTCTGCTATTAATTTTTAATTTTATACTACTAATTTTAACAATAAGTTATAATCTTCTTCAAATACTTATAATTTTTATTATAAAATAACTACTTTTTTTCTTATTACGGCTACAAGCTAATAAATTTATCAAATATTCACTTCTGCTATAGACTATAATTTATAAGTTATAAATTTCAGCAAATCTAAACACCTTCCATAACTATTGAAGTGCTCCTTTTGTTTCATAAATTTTAGACTTCATTTAAATAAATAACCTGTGTTTTGCTTTTTTATCTTAATGAAAAAAATCTTTTTTAGATTGTCTCGTAAAAAAAACTAAAAATATAAATTTTTGTAATCAAAAGATATAATAAATTTATTAAAAATAAAAATAATGAAAAAAAAAACATCTGACTAAGCCCTTGTTTGGGATATCTAAAAAGGTTGATTTTTAAGAGTTTAGCAATTTTTGAAAAAGATGAGAGGAAAAAAAAAATTTGAGGATTTGGGACAATTTTTTTAAGATTAACATTTTTTCACTTTTTGTTAGAATGTTTAATATTTTTTACTTTTTGTTTTTAAGTTATGGCGATAATTGAGATATTGACACAAATTTTTTATTAATAAGAGTATAATTAATTTTATAATTGAAGGTATATATTATGATCCAAGTGTTTTGTAAAAAAAAAACGCTTTTTAGACAGCCTAATAGGGCCTTAATTAGTTTATTTTATTGTTATTTTTTTATATTTTTGCGAAAATATAATTTTTGACTCGGTATAAAAATACAACAAAATAATAAACTTTTCACCAAAAACAACATTAAACAGAAAAATAAGCAAGTGCATATCACAAACCAAATGTTAATGCAATATCAAGTTGATTAAATATCTTTAGCTGGGTGCTTATCACATATGATTAATTTAATTTTGTACAAGCATAATATTATTTAATAAATCTTAAAAAATAAACTATTTATACAAAAAAATCTTGGGTTTGTTCCAGCGCATAGCAGATTATAGCGTTATATATGATAGCATTTGGCCTCATTAAAACTAATTATTTATAAATTATAAATAAAATAATAATTATTATAATTTATAGTAAAAATTATAAATATTTAAAATAATATCAACTTATAGCTAAAATTATTTTTTTATAAAAAAAAAAATAATTAATATAACAATAATTATGAGTATCTATAAAAATTATAATTTATTATTAAAACTAACAATAAAAAAATTATAAATTACAATATTCAGCATCCCTCCCTTTTTGGGAGGGGAAATGATGGCCTTCTCTTCCTTTGATATTTGAACACTTTCTTACAAAAGTACAATGAGGGATGCACATTTTCTTTCAGATTATAGCATTGTTCTGTTTTGGATAATTATTTATTTATTTATTTTATTTTATTTTATTTATTTTTATTTTTAGTAAATTTTTTTATTATTTAGTCAAATTATTATATTTTTAAACTCTTCTTATTTAGACGAGTTGAAAAAAAAATATTTTTTTAAATTAAAATCTAAAAAAAAAACAAAACAAAACAAAAAATAAGCTAAATTTTTTGTAGATTATTTCGTGTTTAGTAAGCTTTTTTTATCTTTCGATCAATTTTTTTTATTTTTTTAATTCATCTCATCGAAATAATTTAAAAAAATAAAAAATTTAGTTAAAAATAAAATAAAAAAATTTAAAAAAACCAAAATAATTAAAAATTATGGAAATTAGCCCTGGCGGGGCCATTATTTTGGATTCTTCTCTTCAAATTTCCCTATTTAACTGTAAAATAATTAAACTACAATAATTTCTTACTCTCTATATATATTGGAACTTTGAATTTATGGAGTGAAGCAACATAAAGGGAAAAGAGAAAAAGAGGAAATAAATTTATTTCTTTCTTTTGGGTTATGGTAGGAAAATGTGAAAAAATATATATAAAATTGGTATAAAAAACTTTTCTTTGTTTGGTTACTGATAGAAAATAACTATAAATAGATATTCTTATTTTATATTTATTTTTTTCTTTTTATTTTTCTGTTAACAGATCTAATATCTAAATATAGTGTTAGTGATTATTGATAATGACTAGTTAAGAATTTAGGTTACCACGCCTAACAATAGTATTAGCCGCGGTTTGGCTTAACTTTTTTTGTCAGTAGTTTTTTAAAAATATATTTTTGGATTTTTTGGTTTTCTATTTTTTTTTTAATTTTCATGATGAGTGAGATTTTGAAAATATTAATGTACAGTTTAAGAAAAATTTATTAAAAAATATGGTATAAAAAAATCTAAGCTAAGTTTATATATGTGTCCATATAAGAAGAAATTGAAACGAGTTAAAAGAAGAATAAGTTAGGGGAAAAAAATGTGCAAGTGCCACTAATTGGGGGTACGAGGATTGAGTTGGGCCGAGTTTAATTTGTTTTATTAATTTATTTTTAATATTAGTGAGTTACGTAGAATTTTTTTAACAATTTAACCCATGATTTAAACGATTTAGTGGGTCAAAAAATTAGACAATTTTAGGATTACTTTTTTTAAAATTAGTTTCTAAACAATAAGAAAACTTATTATAAATTTTTAAGAAAAAATACATTTAATACGTTAAGTGAAAGAAAAATTATAAAACACAAGTAATCATTAAATAACAATAATAATAACATAATTAAATATTTTTAATAACAATATTTACAATACACGCTAATCTAGAAACATATTGTAATATATAGCATTAGCAATTTAAATTGTAAATGCTTTAATTTATTAATTATAAGTTATAAAAAATCATATATATATATATATATATGAATTCATATGCAAGAACACGATAACTAATTTATATTTTAGACGAGTTGAATTAAATTAATTACAAATTAAAAAATATAATTACAATTAATTTATTTTTTTATTTTTTTTATTTTTTTTATTCACCTCCAATTAACTTAACTCACTTACCCACATAAGTCACGCGAGTCGGTATGAATTAACGAGTTATAACGAGCTGACAAATTATTTCTATACATACCAACTTAAGCTGGGCCTGGGCATAGATCAACAAAATAAGCTGCTTGAGATATCTAAATTTTGTTTAGAAAATGATCCCCCTCCTAGATAAAATCTTTTTATACCAAGTTCAAAAATAAGTTTTTTAACTAAAACTCCATCAAATAAAAAATCTTCAATTACTTTGATTTTAACTTTATCAAAATGTACTTAGGTTCATCATCGCTTAATACCAAACTCGAAATAAAACTATTTTATTAGTAGATAGGCAAAATTAGGTATAGTCCTTTTGAAAAAAATTACTGAAAGAAATTTAAAAAAAGTGAAAAAAATGCTAAATTAGCTAAAAATATTATATTGTTGTTTTCCAAATTCATGAATTATTTTACGTATTGTTGAAGAAAATGTGAGAAGAATAATTTTAAAATGACATTTGATGAAGTTATTTCGAATTATTTTAGTATTTATAACTTTGGATTATTGTAGTTTGTCTTTTAAATTGTAACTGTTAAGAATTTAATTTGTATTAAATTAAACTCTTTTATTTATGACAATTCTGGTGTTTGTGTAATGTTAAAAATCCTAAATAAAATAGGATTATAGTAATTGAATTGAGATAGGATTGTGTTTTAGTACTTAAATTGATACGAAGAGTCTTAGATCAATTAGGACTATCTTAATCAGTCATCCAAATAAAGATAGAAAACTCAAGTATAAATGATCAAGCCAAGAGTATAAGCGAAGCAGATTCGTGCAATAGTAGTTATGACAGAATATTGTCTGTTGCATGACCACTCGAGCAATTTCAAGTTCGCTTGAGCATACACCAGGCAATTTCAATTACATTGAAATCCTGATTGCTGGTTTTTTATGCTTATAAATAAGGCCATATGCTAGTGACAAAAATATATTTCTATACTTCAATAATCAGATATCTTAAAGTCAATTAAAAATTCTTTTTGTGTCTCCAAAAATTCAAATATTATTTGTGTTTAACTTAGAAAGAGTTCTAAGTTCATTCTAACGGATGATTCTTTCAGTTAATTGTTTCAAGAATTCGTTGCAATTGTAATAAAGTGAAAAATCATACATGTGGATTCAACGAACAAAATTAGAACTTCTAAATTAAGCATTCGGTCAAAGTCTGTAAGCTGTGTACTGTAAGTGTTCGATTTTTTAGTGCTTAATTACTTGGACTTAGATTAGTCATGTGATTTTTTACTCAAGTTGAGTTTTTTACATTAAAAATGTTGCGGGTTGAGTTTGTTTGCTTTATTCTGTTATAATTGCATTTCACTGGTGAGACTGATTAAAAACGTAAAATTAATACTTTTCAATTAATTTGATTAAAATGAAAAATATTTTTTTTTTAATAACATTCTTAATTTTTGTTTATTCATCAATTGTAAAATGGTTATCTAGTTATAAAAAGGGTAAATTAGACTAACCTCTTCTGAAATTCACGAAAACATCAACCACCTCTCATGTAATTTTTGAAATGTCACTAATTTTCTATCTGATTTAGTTTTTGCATCAAATTAGTCCAATCGTCAAATTTTCGTTATTACTTAACGAAAAACTATTTTCAATGTATATTTTTTTATTAAAAAATAATATATTAAAATTGTTTTTTTTTTCAAAAACTATTTTTATTATTATACAAAAAAATAATATATTATTTTCTAATAAAAAAATATACATTGAAAAATATTTTTTTCGATAAATAGTAACGATAATTTGACAGTTAGACTAATTTGATACAAAAACTAAACCAGATGACAGGTTAGTGATATTTCAGAAATTACATGAAATGTGATTGATGTTTTCGTGAACATCATGGGAGGTCGGTGTAATTTACCCTAATAAAAAAGTTATTTTTTTTTCTATTTACCAAATAACAATTCTAGAAAAAAATAGCCTTAAATACACATTATCAAATATGTTAAAATATTTTCATTTTTTCACAAAAAGGAGAAAAAAATAAAAAAAAAGCGCGTACGCGTACACACACAAAATCAAGCCTTTTAAATTGGATTTATGTAATAATTTCATCCTAAAGTTAATTTTATATTTTTATAATTATTGTTTATAAAAATTTGTGAAAATCTCATTTTAAAATTCTGCAGTGCCCCTAAAAACTAAGAACCGTCTAATCATCATTCAATGGAGAAAATGTGGAGCTACAAAGAGGAAATGGGAACATCTTAATCTATTGCAGTAAGATTTACCATAAAATGCCCCTCCCAAAAAATCAACCACTTGGGTTGTAGAATTACATAGATATTTTCTTCTCTTTTTTTGGACCCTTTAGTGTTCAATCATTTGATAAAAGGCAGAAGAAAACCAAAAGAATGGGAGATTTCTCTTTACAGAAATCTCCTTTAAGATAGGGCCCTTGAAATTCACCTATAAGAGATAAACTTTTGAATAACTGTAATTATATGTAAATTACAGAATCGATAAAGACAGATCACTTTTATTAAAAGTCGAACACAAGACTCTAAATTTACAATTAGTCACGGTAACAATCTTAAATTGTTAAATTACCCTTGCGAGTTAACATTGCATATTTTTGCATATTTTTAGTCGAGAAAAATATGCATTATTTGTCTTAATAATGAATGAAAAGTATAAATTTGAAAAAAAATAATTAGATAAATATAATATAATCACATAGTTATTGAAATTTGATTAACTTTATTTTTTGATATAAATAATTAACTTAACAAGTATTAAAAAATAAACAATTCAATGTTATGACTGAACACCAAAAGACAACCAATAAAAAAATGACGCAATCACACACAAAAAAATATAATTTTACGTAGTTTACTCCAAACTTATAAGACTACGTTATCGAACTTTATCCTACATTTACTTGATTTTTGTATTCACTTAGCGTCTAATTGGCAATTTAAGTTTTAAAATTTTTTTAATTAAAAATATATTTAAAAAAAACTAATATATGTTGATGGTGTTTGGCATTGTTGAAACTAATAGCTTATAAATTGTAGTTTATAGCAGAAATTGTGAGTGTTTGATAAAAATTGTAACATGTAGCCAAAATAAAAGAAAAAATAATTATAAGTTATAACAGAAGTTATAGGTATTTTAAAATTTTTTTAGTTTATAACTAAAATTAATAGTAGGAAGTTAAAAATTATTAGTAGCAACTTTGTCAAACACCACAAAAAAGCAAAAAAAAAGTCATAAAATCAAATCAAAATACTAAATTTTAAAATAATCTGTTTTAACATTCACAAATTTTTAAATAGTTAGCTTCAAAACTAAATTTACTAAATATTCTACTTTAAAATTTTAGTTTTTTTGGCTATATATATATATATATATATATATATATAACTAGTTTGTATGCCGGTTGCCAATTAGGATTTCGTTTGAAATAATTGAGAGGGTTTGATGTAACTAAATTTACGAACTTATATATTGCAATTGAAAAAATGTAATATAACTTTAAAAAGAAATTATAAATGTTTATTAAGATTATGAACTTATAATTTTAAGTAATATAATTTGTATTTGTTGCTTTAGAACTAGAAGTTTAAAGCAAAAAATTATAAACAAATTTATTTAAGTATTTTTAATTGTTTATTGAGCAATAAGCTAAAAATTAAAAGTTAAACTCAAACAATTATTTTTAAAATATGAAAAAATTTATTTTTGTCTTCAATAAACATTTTATTGATCTTTCTATCATTTTCACCTTTCAATTTATCCCATTGAGATAATTTTAAAAAAAAGAAAATAAAAATAAACTACAATCTTAAAATTTCTTCCAAATGAGTCCTTAATTTAAGAGAACCCAAATTTCTCTTAAATCGGAGAAAGTCCTATGCTTTGAAAGTACAATATGACGTTCTGCCTTCTTTTTTCAGAAGGTCGATTGTAGCTATTATTTTTTAAATAATTTTAAGTATTTATTTATAGGATTTAGTGAATTAATTATTTATATAAATATCGAATTAATTGAACATTAAATAGTAACCAAATAATTTATTTAAAATTTAATTTAATTTTTTTAACTAAAAACATAAAATAGCAAAAGAATAACTTTTTAGTTGTCAATCAAATAGTAATTAATAAGTTATGAAAAAAAAAAATTAATCCTGTTTAGATGGATCTTATTTATTTATTTATTGACTTATTTACTTATTAGTAAATAAGTTAAATTTTATTTAAGGTAATTCGTTTGGGTGGTAGCTGATTTATTTGCTTATAAGCCAGTTACTCAAACGAGCTTATTTACTTATAAACCAGTTTATAAGTCAATTTATTTAGCTTATAAACTAGCTTATTTGCTTATTTGGTTATCCAAACGAGTTTATTTATTTATTTTTTTATTTTAAACTTATTTGGTTACCCAAATGACGTGACATATTTTTTGACTTATAAGCCAATAAACAAATAAGTAAGGTCATCCAAACGGGACTATTATTATTTTTTAGAATGAAATTAGTGTTTAAATAAAATATTATAAAAATTAATATTTTGATTTAAATTTTTAATTTTTTGCGATATAAACTATGTTATTATTATTATTATTTTTTTTATTATTGTTATGTACATTTAGCCAAAATATACAAAATTTGAATCTCCAAGCCCTTAGTCACCTATCCATGCACACACAACCACCAAATGGCACTTTTTATCTAAAAGCAAGAAAATATCTGGCATTTTAATAAAAAGTTGAAAAGAGAATTTCATAAATAAGTTATTTCAAACAAGCTATTATTTTATTTTATTTTTTAAATTTAAAATTTTAAAAACTAAATATTTTAAACATCTCAAATCAGAGCTAATTATATAAAAAAATAATACTATTTAATTTGAACAAAAAAAAAGATTAACTTTTTATTTAATTAATCTACTACCATTAAGGTAAATTAAAAATTAATTTCATAAATAATATTTTTTAAACTAAATTTATTTATTTTATTACAAAAAATAAATAAAAATAATTTTAAAACTAGTTATCAAGGGTCGTTACTTACATTTTTTTGAATAATTAAATAATAAAAAAATCTCAAAATTTGAACCCTAAAAATAAATGAGACACTTGACACCTCTGGCCACTAAGCTTACCACCACATCTTCTTACTCACATTTCGACGCTCACATAACCACCAAATGGCTGTTTTTAACTATTTTGATTAATATTTTAAATAATTTTTTATTTAATTCAAACTAATATAGAAAGTCAAGAAAGATTTTTCATTTTGCTCTCCATTCCATTTCCACACACGAGCACCACCGATCCCCCAAACCCCCAACCGTACAACACGACGCCGTTTCCACCCTTGCCCTGTCCCTTCTTCCCACTTCCCTTCCATAGGGCTTCGTTCCTCCATCTCTCTCTCTCTCTCTCTCTCTCTCTCTCTCTCTCTCTAAAACTATCATCGGATCTGAGTTCTCCAAGTAAAAAAACCTCACGCAGTTTGATTCCTTCCATCATCGTTTTTCTCCGATCTCTCGAAATTCCCCAAATCGTTATTGTTCGATCACTTTCTAAAACCTCTGTAACCCCCCGACCAATCGAAGTTAAACTACTAGCCAGCCAGCCAGCCAGCGAGAGAGAGAGAGAGAGAGGGAGGGAGAGAGGGAGGGAGGAAGTGATTTAATCGGACTGGTTGTTTTGGGCATTTTCATTCTCAGATGGGAATGCCCGAATGATGAGCAAAGCCGGCGACGAAGAAGACGACGACGAGTGTTTCTACGAGTCTCTTGATCGCTTACTGTCGTCGACCTCTTCCTGTTCCTCATCTTCTTCCGCCGAAGACGACGACGACGAAAAAGATCGGAATCCCAATTCGGATTCCCCCAATTATGCTCCTGACTACCGCTCCTCATTGCCCATCCCTAGATTCCCAATGGGCGTCTCCAACAACTACGATGTCTGGATCTCCCAGCCCTCGTCGGTTGAGGAACGCCGTATGCAGCTCCTCCGCCAGATGGGTCTCAGCCGGGACCTGGTTCTCTCCCGCCAAAGACCGTCTCTCGCCTCCCCGCCGGACCACGGTGGCAGCGGCATGTGCCGAGGCGAGTTCAGTAGATCGGTGTCCGCTGATAGTTTGAACCGCAGCCAACAAAGGGATGAGGTTTCTTGCAGCAATTCTAATCATGGTATTGTCCGATCGAAATCGGATGGTGCATCGGATCAACATCACAGGGAGTCCTCTCTACACGATCAGTGTAATTCTGAATCGCCCGTTTATTCCCCTCAAATTCTTTTAGTTAATTCGATTTCACCGTCCGTTGATGAAACGGGTGGACCATTTGTAAATAACCACAGTAGTGCTGTTAAATCTCGAAGTGGTAATGGATCGCCGGTTATGAATACTGGTTCGCCGAATAAGCCGCCCACCGGCAGAATCTCTAGGCGGGTGGAAGAGATTAGGAATGATTCCACGAGTTCAAACCTGAATGTTTGTTGTAATTCCTCGCCCCATTTGGGGAATGCAAGTGGTGGGGAACCAAATCACGTTTCGGGTTGTAATGGGATTGGCGGGGTCAATGGCCTAGTTTGTACAATTAAGAATCTTGATAACGGGAAGGAGTTTGTGGTGAATGAGGTTAGGGAAGATGGTATGTGGAACAAGTTAAAAGAAGTGGAAACTGGAAGGCAGTTGACCATGGAGGAGTTCGAGATGTGTGTTGGGCATTCACCGATTGTTCAAGAACTGATGAGGAGGCAGAATGTGGAGGATGGTAACAAGGATAATGTGGATTCTGATCTGAATGGAAGTGGTGGAAGTGGATCAAAATTGAAGAAAAAAGGGAATTGGCTAAAGAGCATAAGGAATGTTGCCAGTACCATGACGGGTCATAAGGAGAGACGGAGCAGTGATGAGAGGGATACCTCATCGGATAAGGGTGGACGGAGGTCGAGCTCAGCCACTGATGATAGCCAAGATGTTTCATTTCATGGCCCTGAGAGAGTTCGTGTTCGTCACTACGGCAAGTCGTGCAAAGATCTCACGGCACTCTACAAGAGCCAGGAGATACAGGCTCACAATGGTTCAATTTGGACTATTAAGTTTAGCTTGAATGGTAAGTATCTTGCCAGTGCCGGTGAGGACTGTGTCATTCATATCTGGCAAGTTGTGGAATCAGAACGAAAGGGTGATCTGTTACTGGATAAGCCGGAAGAGGGGCATTTAAATATTTTATTCGTTGCCAATGGGTCACCAGAACCAACTTCAATGTCACCAAGCCACCCGGAGAAGAAGAGAAGAGGAAGGTCATCCATAAGCAGGAAATCAGTGTGCCTGGACCAGATTTTGGTGCCAGAGACTGTGTTTGCACTTTCAGAAAAACCAATTTGCTCATTCCAAGGACATCTCGATGATGTGCTTGACCTGTCATGGTCCAAGTCTCAGGTTAGTTACACACTTCACTGCTATTTTAGTAGGATTTCCTGTTTCCTTTTCTGAAGGCATGCAGCGTATGATAACATATTCTCTCATAGCCCAAACAATTACAATTTTTTTTGGTTACCTTCTCCCGTCCTTTACTGTGAATACTGTCCACATTGTTGAAGTTACTGGTATATTACTCATCTACCATGTCATTTGGTGAAGAACTAACTTACAATTATGCATGCTTTTATACAAGCCTGCAACCGCTGCAACCCATTTTATTCGATGTTTTGTCACCAGAAATATTTAGGGAGTTTTTTTCGTGGGTTGGAGGGTGGGTGATTTGGGGTTTTACTAGGTAAGTTTAATGGTTTTCCTGAAGATGCACATGGGATTTTCTGTGCAAAGTGAAGTTTTTGAATTTGACTCATTAGTCTCTTATTACTGAAGGAAGGACAAATTAAAAAGAGAATGAAATATGCAGCTTGTTGTTGCATTGGTGTACTTCTTGGTTATTCATACTGGTATCTTGAACTTGGTGGAGCTATTCATTTGTTTGCAAGGGAGATTCATCTATAGACTTTGATGACTGGGGTCTCCATTCATGGCCAGTGGTACAATATTTAACGTTGTTGGTCAAATGAAACACCATAATCATGATGAATACTGAGTGGTTTCATTGTCCTTGAAAAGTGTTACTCGAAGCAGATAATCCCGTCATGAAATGGATTGACCATAAAAAGACACAACAAATGGTATTCAATTCAACTGTAGGCCGCCAGTCTGTTTTTGGGCCAAGTTTCATTTTGACATTGGCAATACCAGTATGTTGTTGGCTCTATTTATCTCCTTTTGTGTTATATTTCATTTTTTACTTTGAAGAAGAGATTTACGGTTTTCCCTCGACTTTGTGGCTATTAAAGTTGGAGACTGAGCTCACCTTTAAAGCCAATTAGATTGGCTGTTTTTGTTTTTAATTTTTCTGGACTAAAATGGAACTCTATGGCTGACCAATGGGCTCTTCATAAGGTTGCATTAATAGCATCCTAATGTTTCTGGAACTCATACTAGTTGGTTTCACACATACCTTGTTGCATCTAAAACTTGGTAATTTTAGTTCTGTGATTCATTTGCATTTTAAATGTACTAGCGGCTCTAAGTAGGGGATAAATGGAGCTACTTGTGTATGCTTGATAAGCTAAAAGCATAGTCAAAGTTGTTTGCAGTTGAGAAACAAAGGTCACTATAGGATGCGTTACTTGATTTTCTTAATTTTTTTCTTTTCCTTTATCAAGTTATTTTGATTCGAGAAGTTTTATTTCATATTGCTAAGTTCTGTTATTATCTATTGCACACCATGATGCACATGATATTTCGTTGGAATGGGATTGCCAGTTGGGCAATATTTAGAAAACCTGTCTCATCCATGGTCCCTTTGGAACGAGAACAATTTATCATTGATTAAGTGGAGTTTCTTTGGGTTGGGTAGAGGATAAGGGGTTGGTGTATGTGGCTATTTATTTATTGATCTCTATTTTACTTGCCAATAGAAAAAAAAAGAAGAAGAAAAGAACAGTTTGTGCTAGTTGTCATATGCTGTTTTTGCTGTCTTACTTGCTGGACGTTCCCCCCCCCCCCCTCCTCTCTTTTGTCTTTAATATATTTGTGCCTTAACTTAAAAATATTTATCAACGAGAAGCGTAATAACTCTGTTAGAACCATCCTAGTTGTGGACAATATGTTTTGTTCAGACAGAGGTATCTTGAGGAAATAGTATACGCAGATGCTCGTGAGAGGTTTAGTTCGTTGTTACTAGAAAGTGTTAATTCCATAGCAATTTACATCTTTCGAACTCACGTTCCGAAAGATTGTACACTTTTGTTCTAAAACAGTAAATCTAGCATTCTCAAGCGATCCCCTGATTACTCCTACTTATTTCCGTAGGATTTATTGTATAGGAAAAATCAAACGTAATTTAAAAAAATATAGAGAAAGTAGAGTTTTGGCAAAGCAATATGTGAGAAAAGGGGTTATAATGCTTCCTAGAAATGTGTTTTCCATCAATAGTTTGAGAAATAATATTCTATTTTTTAAGATGCTTATCTTTAGAAAGTAGTACATTCTATTGTAATTTGTAGAAGCCTATTTCTATTGTACCCTAATTTAGGGCATGCGGTGTACCACGTTCCCGTTCTTGTTCCTTGTACCAGAACGATCGCTGTTCCAAGTAACATGGGTTTAGTTTGGGGCTTCTTATGGAATCTAACAGGTTGGTTGTTAGTTTTCTCGCATCGTTCAAAACTATTTACTATGGATATTTACTATTTGCATGTTCATTTAGCATGAATCAAGTAGATTTGAAAACAATGTGTTGCAATCAAGGTTGATGTCCAAAAAAACAAAGTTTATGCAAGATGCTTACATGTTTGGGAAATGCTAACATAGGAGTATTTATTGTATAGATGAGGACTATGTTTTGGAAAATCAATGGGTTGGAGTTGGCAATTGTCCTGTTACTGGGGCAAATATTGAGTTGTTTAGTCAATTTGTGGACCTTTATTTGGCTGAAGTCTCAGAAATTCTGGTGCTTTCTCTCTTGGTTTTGTGTTTAGACAAGTGTATTTTGGCAAATCGATAGGTTATCAATTGACAATTATTGAGTCTTGTGTCCAATTTTGACCTTTATTTTACCAAAGTTCAGACAGAAAACCTTGTGCTTTAATTTTTGTTTATTCTTTGAGTTATTTAGTCTAGGGTTTGTTAAATGTTGAATATTGGCTGAATTAGTTGTCCACCTCTTAAAAGAATATGAATACTCATGGAATTATGGGATTACAACATATTCTCATAAGAGAAACTTCATTTCCTTGGGATGGAAAGAGTTTGTGGAGAAAATCAATATAAAAAAAGGATCAGCAGCGCTACAAAAAATTGGAGAAGAACAAAAAGGATTCCCACAAAAAACCAAGAAAAACAACAAAAACCTCTGTTAACCTCTACAACAAAAAAGAACTATACAAAGCTAAAGACTCTACAGAGTTAAAAGTATCTTCCACTGAAGGTGCAACTCCCTTAAACGAACCAACTGTATATATTAACCAGTAGTATGCCTTTCAGCCTATAACAATGTCTCGACACCCTCAAGAGATCTTTTGTTATGCTTCAACCAAAACAACCACATCAAGTACAATTGAGCAAATAGCCATGCCTTTTTTTCCAATACTGACCAACGTACTCTCGTTCCAACCCAACAAGACAACAATCACCTCCTCAAAAACTCATTGAAAAGACCAAAATAAAACTCCACTGCTCCCTTTGCAAACCGACAAAGGATGAGGTGTGAATAGGCTCCCCCTCCTTACCCATGCAATACAAGTTAGTTAGCACCTGGCCCTACAAACTAGATAATCAATACTAAGAATCTTGCTAGGTAGTAGGTGCTGCAGACCAACCAAAAAATGCCATCTTTGATGGAGTTTCCACTCTATAAACACTTCTTCAGTGAAAAGATGACCTCTTACTACCCAGAAGTCACTTGTAGAAGAAAATACCAAATCTTTTCAATCACCTTCTCACTTAATGGAGTGAGCTCCTCCTAATCCTCTACGTTAGAAATAGTAACTAGAGGCCCTCCAAGTATAGTATGATCGAAAATCTTATATTGTTAGCTAAGGAGGGAACAACCTACATAGAGCATCATTTCCACACTTTTTACCATACCGTAAACTAATTTGGTCCCCTTCCTACCTCAAAATAAATGTACTTCAACAACTCGTCCCAAACTTTATTAATGCCCAATATGCTTCTATATGAGAACATCACTTAAGGAGTATTCTGATCAAATGGTATTCAAAGCCCTCTCCATATCCCCCCATAAGAAATCTCGTTGTAGTTTCTCCAATTTGCCCATTATTGAAATCGAGATGGTATGCACTCACATAAAGTAAGTCGAGAGGCTAAACAAAGTACTCCATAGTAGAGTAAATCTTCCACCCTTGGAAACGTACTGCCGCTTCTACCCAACTGATATTCTCTTAAACCTCTCCAACATCCCATTCCAAACATTTTAGCCTTGAAGGACGCCTCTAAACATAAACCCAAATATGTGATCGTGAGGGGCCTGAGCTTGTATGCAAGAATGGCAGCTAATTTATCAATATTCCGCACATTACCAATCAGAATAATCTTTGACTTGTCCAAATTCGAGTGACGATCTAACACAGTCTCAAAACACTAAAGGGCACACAACATATGTTCCAACTTACTAGTATTTGTCTCAATAAGACCCACTGTATCATCCGCATAAAGATGGAAAACAGACAAAGAACAATCCAGCACCACGCCAACCTCAAAACCCTTCACCACCTTGAACCACTCTTTGAACCAGCAGGTTAAAAGCATCTATCACATCAATAAACAACAATGGAGACGAGTGGGTCTCCATGTTCCAACTCCCAAGTCTCATTCACTAATACTCGAACAGATACTGACGTGATGCGAGAACAGATTCACATCCTCCACCCATCTCTAAAGCCCATCCTTTGTTATAGATAGAGAAGAAATTCCCAATTTACATGGCCATGACTCATACGTCTTATCAATATCTAACTTTTATATTACCTAAAAATTATACTTCTTTGATTTGAACACTTAATAAATAATACAAATCTAAAATCTATCTACCTTTAACAATCAAATTATGTGACTTGGTGATCATAAAGTAGAGCACCTTGTTAACCATGGATACTAATATCTTAGCCTTAAGCTTATAAGCCGTGCTTACCAAACTGATAGATCTGAAATCCCTAATCTCTTCCGCGATCTTCTTTGTTAGCAGTAAGAGTGACAAATAAGGCATTAAAATTACTCTTAAAAATCTCATGATCAAGAAAATTGAAACATACCTATGATCTCCTCCTTGACCACACCTTAACAATGTTGGAAAAATTTTCCCCGAACCATTCAAACTAAAGCTTTATACTCATTAGCTCATTCAAAGCCCTAACCACCTTTTCTTCAAACAATGATTGCACTAACCACCTTGCTTCCTCATCAAAAATAGCATAAATCTCTAAAAGCTATCAGGTCGTGACTTTAAATCGCCCTTCTCTTGAAACAAATTACAATAATACTTAACAATACCCACTCTAATCAGGTATTCCCTCACCATTCCTTGTTGATAACAGGCTAAATATTTACCTATGGTTGTACTTAACCAGATCAGAAAAGAGAGGAGACCACACAGTTCAGTGAGTGAAAGACGGGGGAAATGCCGATGCTAGTGTTTTCCACCATGCGTCGAGTATACACTCGGTACTCTGCCAAAAGCTTTTGCTATTGGTTTTGTTTTGGTGTAAGCTTCTTTTGAGCATCAAAGTAACTCATTGGAACATTATGTCTAGATTTCAAATTTCCCCCCAATAAAGAATTTCTCCAAAGCCGCAAGCAATGTATTAAAGCAATCATCTCCTTTTCGTGAACAATAAAATATTGTTATGTCTCATTAAATTTCTAGCTTTTGAAGACCATTGAACGACCTTCTTCACTAACACACCCTCAATAGTCCGTTCGGATGCATCCGTTCCTATCTTGAAATGGGAGTGGCCAGCAGAGAACACCCCAAGGATGTGATGATACCGGTGTATATTATAACGAGGACGAACGTGCTCTAGCTTTGCTGAATATCTAACCAGCTTCACGAACTCTAATAGAGAGCTACAAAGACAACCGTCCATGATTTCAAAAAAAAAAAGGCATCCATGCAATTGCATGCCTCGCCGATCGTTTCATTTTGACACTAATTGGGGATAGCTCATGACCATAAATTCGAAATTTCTTCATGAATCCGAGATCACCTCTATCACTGGATCGAGGGGAGCCTGAGCAGCATTAAATAGCTAGCTTGTAAAAGGAGAACTGGCTAACAAAGCCTAGCTCATTTAGGTTCTATGAGATCTTTAAATTCAAGATGATTATAGATTAAAATATTGAAACTCTTTTCAATTTGTTAACAGAGATTTAATTCCCATTCTCTTATCCTCCGCTTTTAAGCCTCTCACATTTTAAGAAATGATTTTGATTCTCATTCGGCACAAAAACAAGGAACCCCTCTTTTTTTTTTCCCTTCCCAAAGCCCCCCCCCTTTTTTTTAAATTTTAAAAACTCATTAATTTTATATATATGTTAAGATTATTTATGTCAAGTTGGCCCTGAATGGGTGCATTTGGCTTATTAGCTTATTTTCCATTGTAGATTTTTCGTTTTTAGTAAATTTTTTTCATCATTTAGTCATATTATTATACTTTTTATTCTCTTCTCATTGAGACAAGTCGGAAAAGTAAAAATCTTTTTATCAAATTATAAAAAAAGTCCAGAAAAGAAAAAAATAAGCAAAAATAAGCCAAATTCTATGGGTTTTAAACTAAAATAAGCATAAATAAACCAATAAGCAACATTTGCCCAAACAGGGCCAATTGTCTTTTCAGTACCTTTTATGTCATTGCCCCCCTCAATGAAGAAATTTTGGTTTGGTCACTTGCCTGAAGGGCACCAAATAGGCTCTCCTCCTTCAAACCATCAAATGATGCTCCTAAAGACACTTAAATTTTACTAAAATAGTTTCATTGGCTCAATTTACTCAACCCTTATTTTCTTCAAAACCCATTTGGATACCATACTCGGTAGAACCCCATTTGAAAATAGAGGATGATCACCCAAGCTAACATCTGGTTCAAGCACCTGTTCCGACAGACAGTCCAGCGTTTCAATCCAGTCATTCCTGGCAGTAGGGTCGACCATTGCTCCAACAAGAAACCCCCTCCCCCCATTTCTTTTTTTTTGGGGGGGGGGCTCACATCACCACCACAGACTCATTCACACCAGCGCCACCCTCAGCCTCACCTTACACCCCATTTCGTCCCACCAAACAGCACTTAACTTCACCTCTAAATCCGGACAAACATGCCTCAGGGAAATTGGAAGAAACAGAGGCAGGAGTGATGAACAGACAGACCTAGGTGGAGTTATGAGTTATCCATTGCCTGTGATTCTTGCCGAATACCATCAGAGGC
>JAOTRH010437733.1:0-33799 GCA_034768845.1 Heliamphora exappendiculata | reverse complement strand
TATATATATATATATATATATATATATATATATATATGTTATAATTTATAAGACGTAAAGTAAAATATTTATGATTTTAATTATTACTTTATATATTATGAATACTTTTTTCGATAAGTAGCATTATAAATGTTATTTTTAAAAATATTTAATTAAATTATTGTTGTTGTTGTTGAATGAATACTATTATTTTTAGTTGTGTTTTTGCTTGACATGCTTGATATGATTTCTTTTTATAAAAAAATTGCAATAGGTTTCTTATTTTTGTAGAAACTAATTTTAAGAAAATAATTTTTTAATTTTATAATTTTTTAACCAATTAAATCGTTTAAATTAAGGGTAGAAACTGTTAAAAAAAATTTACCATGCTCATTAATTTTAATAATCAATGGATTGTCGATGAATTAAAAAAATAGTCCCTCACTAGGTTTGTTAAAATCTATTTTCTCATCTCTCCCAATCCTTTCATGATTGGATTGATTTTTAAGTACGGAAGCCAATCCCCCGAAAATTTCTTTTCCTCTAAAACTGGAAGGAAACAAAGGGGAAGAGAATCACTTGCTATTTAAAATTCATTTTGATCCAAAGTGTATCCCCCATTTATTATTTAGATGTTACATATTCAACTTTGGCGCCTCACTTTCTTTTATTATTATTATTATTTCCCGTCCATGCACACTATCTAGAATATAATAAGATCAAATTATTAGGAAAAAAATAATAGATAAAAAGTATTAAATTAAAATAAAATACCGTATTTAAAAATAATAATTTTCTCTATGTTGACGACTCATCTCCGGTCCACACTATCAAAGCTAAAAACATAATTTGTTTATTTTATTATATTTTATTTTGCTCATTCTCTATTATGTTTATTAATTTTTTTTTGTACATATTAATATATAAACTTCATTTTGTAGACATAATAATAATATAGTATAGATGCTATACTTTTAATTTTTGTATTTTTCTTAGATTTTAAATTAATATTTAGATATTTATAATATTTAAAATAAAATGTTCCATACTTACATATGATAATTTCTCATGCGCCAAATAAGTCTTTTTAGCTTGATAAAAATTTAAAATGAGAACGTAATTTGCTTTTTTCGCTATATTGTATCACACTCCTTCCTAATTATGTTGGCTAATTATATATTATTCTTTGTTGATAAAAATATATAAAGTTTATTTTGTAAACATAATAATAGTAGAAAATAAAATTGTTATATTAATTCTTTTTTGTATTTTTTATAGATTTTAAATTAATATTTTATATATTTTATATATTTAAAATAAAATATATAATACATAGAAATTATATTTTTTTTTTCTTGCACTGTGCAATCGTGTCCCCTCTTGAGCCTGCACATATTTTTTTTATGACAAAATAAATAAAATGAGAACATAACTCGTTCAGTCTCTATTTTATGCCGCTTACTTCTGATTATAGGGACTAATTAAATATTTTTTGTATATATAAATATATATAGTTTATATTTAAAAAAAATTTATTTTTCTTAGATTTTAAAGTGATGTTTAGATATTTTAATATTTAAATAAAAAATATATCATATTTAGATATGATAAATTGTCATGAGTAATACATTTTTGCATAAGCCTAATTCACACATTTTTTTCTAAAGGGAAAACTCTTACATACACCGGAGTAACCTCCGGCCTCATTTGTTTTGGTAGACTAACAATTTGTCTAAATTATTAATTTAGAGTATAGTTTAATTTGATATTTATTTGTATAATAAAACCTCATTCGGACGGATTGTTTAACCGCCAAATGAGGAATAATTTAGTAAGAGGAGGGTGTGAGATTAAGAAAAAATAATTTAATGAGTGAATTTAAAAATTTTTAAAAATATAATAAGAAATATTAAAATATTAAAATAAATAACATAAAATTTAATTTATTATTTTATTTAAATTAATTTTAAAATAAATTAACTTAATACAAGAATAATATTAAAAATTGACCATTATAATTTTATCTAACATTATTCAATTTCACCCAAATCAAACATAAATTTATTTAATCTACTATTTAATCATATTCAATTTAAATACAAAAAAATTAATTTTAACTCACTATTAATTTTAGTCAATTCATACCGGTTATCAAATGAATCCTCCGGATAGTTGGGCGGCGGCACCATGGCAATGCCCCACCCGGGCTCAATAAACTCCCCCGCATCTGCCACTAGTTCCTTGGGGTTCGATAATCTCTCCAAAATCTTCCGTTACTGGAGTCTCAAACGGAAACTCGATTTCCGCCACAGGAAAAACCCATGCCAATGGCTCAACGTGGATCGGTGCCTCCTCTTCTGGGTTTGACTCGAACTCGGGGTCCGAGAACCAAACTCCTTCTGAAGTCTGTGATTCGCCGTCAGACATCTAAAATAATAGGCAAAGCATCATTCAGATTTATAATACTTATGTGCTTAAGTATTAATATAGCTTACAAATTGCATAGAGACAGTATATAATTAATTATAGTTAACACATTTATTACAAGTAGGACCTAGTTCTACTGGAAGACTCGGTTTCAATTTTAATATGATAAATTAAATGATATGATTATTAATTGACTTGGAACCACTAAAAATATGTAGATTATTATATGGGTAGTAACTAATGGGTTCGGTAACTTTTGTTTGAATTTAGGATAAATTCATCAATATGTGTGGAGACTCATGAATTTTAATTTATAAATAATTTTAAATTTTAGTAATTTTTGAGAAATTAATTTTAAATTAATATAAATTTAAAAATATTAATTTTAATATTATTAATACATATATGTGAGTTAAATACGTAATGAAAAGAATGTTAGTTTGTGGGTTGGGTGAATGGGGGTGGGCCCCACACCGGTAGCTTCTCTTGGAAGCTGCTTGAAAGACCAAAGTCTTTCTCTTCTCCTCCCTCCACCAACGTCTCTCCCTCTCTCCCTCATCTCTCTCATCTCTCATCCTCCATGAAAGCTAAGCTTAGAACCTAGACTTCTCTTATTTTGATAGCTTTGGACTTGAATTTTCGCATCCCGTAAGAGGATAAAATGTGCTGCTCGTCGAGAAGATCGCATCTAACCAAGCACAATTTAATTTTTACAATTTTGAGGTTTACGTGAATAGTTAAAGTTTTGAATTTTTAACTCAAACGGTAAGACTATAGACTACATTGGTTAAAAAGTTTGACTTATGTGATTAAATGCATTTTTAATTATTTAAAATGCCATGAGATGATTCTATGTTTTAAACCCTAGGTTTTGTTTATAAAGCATGAGTTGTGTTTCTTTGTTGTATAAATGAAGTTGTTGATAAGGTTGCGAAATCGATTTTCAAACTAATTTTGGAAACAAGAAGGACTAATGAAAATATTTCAAAAAAATGGATTTGTTGGTGTTTAAGTTAACCTTGAGGGTTGAGATTTTAATTTCAAGAGATGGTTGAAATTGTAAACATTGTGAAAATATTTGTTAATTAATCTATAGATTTTGAATTGTACATATGTGGTGTAGTTTCTTTTGTTTTAATAATTTAGTAAATGTATTTGAACAATGTGGTTAATTTGGACTTACATTATTCCTTGATGAAATTTTGAAAACTTGTGCAAGTTAGGTGTTTTGTTCTTTCGGGTTAGCCCTAGTAAATGAAGTGGTTGCCCAATTTGGGTATTTGTTGTTGTGGCAAATTATAGAACTTGTGATTGTCTAACGGGTCCTTGTGTGCCTCGGACCTAGGTCAATAGAACGAGAATCTATAACTGTTATGTTATTGTGTGACAATGTCGGTACGTGATTAAATCATTGGAAAAGATGGAAGGTTGTT
The DNA here is from genome assembly GCA_034768845.1 of Heliamphora exappendiculata. Classification (NCBI taxonomy): domain Eukaryota; kingdom Viridiplantae; phylum Streptophyta; class Magnoliopsida; order Ericales; family Sarraceniaceae; genus Heliamphora; species Heliamphora exappendiculata. The sequence goes on along the minus strand of JAOTRH010437733.1, from coordinate 29,960 downwards.
GGAAAACAAATTGTGTTTTATGGTTGTTAAATGTTGAGCATGTGGGGATTATATGAATACTTGTGGGTTTGAAAGAAAATTGGTTTAAAATTAATATTAGTTGAGTTATTCATATAATTTGATAATTACATGTGATGCATTTATCTTTGTTAGTCTACTTCTATTGGTTTTGGCTCATGTTGTTAAAATAAAAAACTTTTCAGGTGAAAAGAATGATCATGTGGTTTGAAGTAGTGAAGCCTCATACTTTTGCTTTTTGGACTATGTAATCTTGAGTTATGTGATGTTGTGACTTAATTTTTGGGAATATGTAATGGATAGTGCATGATTTTGGTACTTAAACTCATGAATTATAAAGCTTTAAGGCCATGATTTCATATTTTGTTTACTTGAATGAGAGTTGTGGGAAAATCCTTGCATTGTCTTATCAGTTTGATAGTTACATTATATGTTTTGGATGTTTAGAATCCATGTGTGATCCTCATGGGAGGTCTTGAGTTGAGTTTTCTATTATGTTGTCATAGTTTAAAGTTGGTTTTAATAATGTTTTATACCATATAACTCATTTCCTTATGAAAAGTGTTGGTTTGGACTTTGGTTTTCAAAATATGATTTTGTCTAGTTTGGTTTCGGATAGGGGACTACTCGAGCGGTATTAGGTCCGCTTAAACGGTTTATTACCTGAGAAGGGGTGTTTTGTCTCGGCCACGTAGCTGTTCAAGCAGACTCACTTGGGTTGGGTATAAAATTTTGTTTTCTTAAATAAAAGTATCTTTTCATTCGGGCTCTATTTTGGGAGTCCCTTTGTGCCCAAATTGAAGCATCGAGAGTCTTCTTTTCAATGGTTTAACTCTCCTTTTAAAAATCGTTGTGGTTCCAATGACTTTGTTGGGAACAATGGATGAAAATTGGGTTTTATTAAAGGTTTTCCTTGTGAGTTGGTCTAACCTTGTGGGTTTTCGAGAGTGGTTCACGTTCCTCGAATTTGGGGATGTGACAGATTGATATCAAGGCCAAATTCGAATACCTAAGAGCCGTGGAGAGTGGTTGATTCACCTTGTGAAGATAATTGCGTATGCTTGATATGCACGTGTTAGTGTGCCTTGATGATAATAGTAGGATGAAATATTATGTATGTGAACTATGTGTTGTACGTGGGCATGGAGGTTGAACCTTGGGATTGACGTGTTTTGCTTTTGGGCATCTGGATTAACGAACTTGGAAGCCAAGTTAGAAGTGATTTCTAACAAAGAATCTAAACGGGTTACCCAAATTAGCTTGCCACTCTTGTTGGTACTCCTCGGTATATGGAATGTGTTTATGTGATTTTTGAATGTTAAGTGCTAAATGATTAATGTGAACATTCATTGGAAATAAAAAGTTAAATTGAAGTCGATATTGTTGTGTTTTATAATTTTTTTCATATAGAAGTTATGCCTCTGAGGCTAAGGCGAGACTGTGGTCGGGGTCGTGGTATGGGCCGTTGGGATGTTCCAGTTCCTAAAGTTGCATTGTACCACAAGAACCAATAAGGAGGGGTAGATTTCTTATGAGAAATGATGAATTCGATGAGCTAGTTAGCTGAAGCCGCTAAAGGAGGAGCTAGGGCACCTGATCCTAGGGTGACTGTTGCTAAAAACATCTTTATGTGGCTCCAATAAAAACAAGTTTTGGAAAAAAAAGTCTCTTTGATTTTCTAAAAATTTGGGTAAGGCTGAAAAAATGACTTTTTCTTAGTTTTTCTTTGCTAAACTTGTTTTCTTTCTTATTTAACTTAAATTACAAGTCTATAAATACTAAAACCACATAAAACAAAGTATTACAGAGATGCTAACAACCTTATATCACAGTCATTCAAGCAACTTGCTACCTGGATGCTAACAAGCTCATATCACAGTCATCTGGATAGCATTTATCCACATAAAACAGAGTATCAAGGCTATTCAAGATGTTTTTTTGCAATCTCAAAGGTGTGGATAGCATTTATTCAAAGATGGCTTGCTACCTGGATGCTAACAAGCTCATATCACAGTCATCTGGATAGCATTTATCCACATAAAACAGAGTATTACAGAGATAGCAACTTGTTTTCTTTCTAAGTTTGGTTTTACTTTCTTAAATCTTATTAATTATTGTACAAAGGTGTTAGAAGAGAAGGTTAAAGAGAGTTGTAGGAGGTTCCTACCACATAGTTCTTGATCAATGAAGTTGGGCTTAAGTTAAGATTAAAATCGAACCCACTTCCTTTTTGATCTTCTTCCTTTCTTTCTTCTTTTCTTTTTCCAAGAACTCACTTTTTTTGGGGTGAGTTGAAGTTTTCCAACCTTTTAGTTACACATGGTACACCATTAGTGTTGTGATGGTAAGAGTTGGAAGACCGGGGTACATGAATACTCTTTTGATTGTAAGGGTTGCAAAAAGTGATGATGGTCTTGGAAAAAAAAATATCTGCATAAAATTCTTGTAATTCAAAGATGGATTAAAGAGGTAAAAAAGAGTAAAAAATATCTACGAAGATATTATGACTCAAAAGATGATTGATCGGGAAAATTGTATATATTATTACGAATCAGAATTATGGCTCAAAAGAAAAAATGTAGAAATATAATATGCATATCATTATACAGAAAGTAATATAAAAATATTTTTTTACAATTAAAAATTTTGAAATGTACAAGACTTTTTAGGTGCTCAAGGCAAACCTCAAGGTTAACTTTTAACCAAGGTTGGGTTAGTGGGCCCCAAGGGGGTTAGCTAGGTGGCCGACCACCTTGTCCTCTTTTTTTTTTTTAATTAATAAAGCAAAGATTTTGTATAATTTTCTCATGCGTCAAAAGTTGGGCTAAAAGAATTAATGATGTTGGGCTCAACTTTAAAGTTGGGTTGGATTTAATCTATGAATTTTATTAAAATTTTTATGGGCCTAAATTAAAAAAATTGGACCTTTAGTTAAGTTGGGCCATTCTTCTTACTTGGGCCTTATTTTAAGTTTTGAGCCCTACTGTGTTGGGCCTTATTGAAGAAATAGGCCTTGGTTTGTAACTAGGCCTTGTTTGAGATTAGTCTTTGTTGAATTTGACATTGGTTAGCATCCTGGGTTTGTTCCCATTTGTACCTTGAGCTTATCTTAGGTTTGGTCTATACCTTATAAGACTTTTAATAATATGCTTCGAGTGTTTGGTTGATGATTTAGGGTTTTCAACGTTTGCGCGGAGTTGAGACCTACTATTAGGGTTTCTAACATGTGTTCGAGCGTTGAGATTTACTGTTAAGATTTCTAACCTATGTTTAAAAGAACACGTCCCCATAGCAACCACAAACAAGTCGAATGTAATAATTTGGCATTTTAAAATGAAAGTATATCATTAACGTCATTAATCTTTTACACATGTTCCTCCAAAAAATATAGATATCACATTTTTATTATGAACGCATTTGAAAGTAAAAGTCTCATGCTGTCATTTATCAAAATCTCATGATTCAAAATATGGATGTAGAAATATTTTAGAAGATATCTCATATATTCAAGTTTAAAAATAATATCTACGCACTCTCATTTGGTTTAGGAAAAACACAATCCACTTCCTCACAAATAAGGCAAAACTCTAACCTTCGACGTCAAAATCCTCAGTGCCTAGTAACCAACCAAAACAATACGTCGTCAACGTAGGGTACCAACTCCTCTTGTCAAAAGGTAAAAGGAAGGTTTGAATTTTCGGACGAGTTCTACAGTTCATAGTTATTGCTGTACTCCTTTTAAAGCTAAACAAAAAAAACGTCTCTTATGAGGTCAAAAGGTCACTTGTAAGATCTAGGAAATCAAGATCCATGGTTACAACTCAATTTTTTTCACCCAACACACGCTGTCCAAATTTCATGACAGTTAAAAGGAATTACGTTTAAAATGGTAAAATAACTCAAAATGCTTTGATTTTTTTAGAATAGTTATATTGATAAGTCCTATAACTTTTTCATGAAGAAAAGCTTTTCCATAAACTCATTATATAAAAGTGTTAAATTTGTCTAGAGAGATAGATTATTCTCGTCTACTTTAAAAAATCATTTTTGACCAATCAAATGGTATTCAAAATTCCTTAAAATTTTCAAACAACTAAAACAAGATGATTTAATGAAGAAACCATCTCCAAAATAAGTACATGAAATATGGTTTTAGTCTCTACAACCAACTATGATAAAAAGTGCACAATTTTAAAACAACTTCATTTTTACTCAATTTACCCAACCAAATCTTTTCAAATAAATTTTATATGAAAGTTAACATCTATATCTAAATCTAAACATAAAAATAAGGTCCACAGGATTTCTCTAGAATTAATTAAAATTGTTTAAAGTTTGACCTTACTGCATGAAAAACCAAGAGCAGAATTAAAGGTGACTTAACTTACTTCTTTGTTAAATTTTCATGACCAAGACCAGCTTTTTAAGCATAGATCAAATCTCATACATTAAGAATAAATTCCCGCAATCAACTTTAGAGAAGAAAGGTAAGTCATATATCAGCTTGTCCTAAAACTACAATGCTAACTCAGGTCTTTATTCTAAATTAAGCAACCTGTCCTCATTTCGATTCATTCCAAACTAATTCTTTTTGTATTGTTGTTTTAGGTTCATTAGGAGTAGGAAAAGAAAGAATGTTGTTTATTTAAGAAGTGAAGGGTTAAAGGAAGTTCTTACTTCTTAGATCTTGAAACTTTTAGTACTTACTTTTCTCCTTCCTTTCCCTTCATTTCTTCTTCTTCTTCTTCTTCTTCTTTTTTCTCTCTCTCCCTTTCTCCCTTATGGACCATGAAATTCTAAGGTTGTAGAGGGGGGAGATGGTCCTCCTTTTATAGAGAAAAGCTAAGGAATGAAATTACTAAGATGTCCTTAATGAGTCTTACTAAAGGAAGCTTGGTTAACCTTACTTGGGTTTGGTTAGCCTTTTGTAGGAGATTAGTTTAACTTCTTATGGTAGAAGGTATAAGCCTCCAAGGTTGGGTGAATTTGGCATAAGAAACAAAAGAAGAGTTCAATGTTCAAGTTTCAAAAGGACGCATGACAAGCAAACATGTCCCTAAGAAATTATGACAAGCAAACATGTCCCTAAACAAACAAAGCCACTACCAAACAAGGCTCTACTCCCAAGGTGACCGACTTTTTTTTGTTTTATGTAAAAAGACATGAAAATTCTCATGGATTCATTTCTTGGTCTTTGGGCCAAACCTTTGATTTTTTTATTTTTTTATTTTTTGTCTTTGGGCTTAGAAATTTGGACTTTCAATAACGGTAGAGTGATATTGGGACAAGTCTATTCCAAACTCGAGCTCAAGAAGTCTAAATGGTTAGGTCGGCCATTTTCTAACAAGTTAGGTTCAAGGACTTCTTTCTAGAACTCAAAAACTAATTCAATTTGAATTGCACTTTCTTGTCTATTGATTTTGAAAGTGTGGGTCTTTACAATTAACACATTGATTAAAGAAAAAGAAAAACTAAATTATGACATGAGAAGTTATTAAGCGACTAAATTGCGCAGAACATGCTGGAACTAAACTCAATGGAGCATACCAGAATAGGCAAAGCACTAGGAAACAAAATTTAAACTATTGAAGTCTATGAAGTTTGCGTTCGCAAGAATGTTAGTGCCAAAATTTTGTGATTACAACATGGAAGGTTGCTGCTGCAAGATTTATGTGATACTATTTATTGATTTTATGCTATTGTGATTCACGTGTCAACATACTATGTGTTAATGAGTGTTTTGAGAGCTTTTATGAAACTTTTTTTTGAAAGTAAAGATGTTAAAACAAAATTCTAAATGTAATTCCTATATTAGGGAGCAAAACATGACTATATTATCACAAAAACTAATCATGAAATCAAAGAAGGGACGAGAAATAAACCTAATCACAACTTTCCCATGGGAGAAAGAAGAGTGGGAAGAGAAGTGTCACGATAACCTATGAATACCCAAATAAAAATCTGAATGGTTCTTCATTCTCTAATGTCTGCTCAAAGCTCACCTCGAACTCTCCTCAAGACCACTGGAATTTGAACTCACCTCCAAATGGTATTTAGGACATGACAATGGAGGTTAGGATAGCATATCAAGGTAACTGAATATCGAGGGAGTAGAAATGCTAACAGAGTATCATTGTATTCAATCTTGAATTCTTTTTATCCTTCAAAAGGATAGAGGAGGTTTGTATATATAGATTTTTGTGCGCTAATGATGACTTCTGTCATGCTAACACGTGATAGGAATAGAATCTTCCACTGTTAGAGAAGAAGTTTCCAATCGCAAGGATTAGAGTTTGCGGTCGCAAAAAAAAAAAAAACAAGAGAGAAATACAAAAATGGTGTTCGTGGTTGCTCCGTTGAAGGTAGTGATTGCAATATTTGTTGTTGTAGTCGTAAGGAAATTAGGGCTAAGGTATTGCAATCGCGTGTTTTGAAGGTTGCGGTCATGGGCTGTTAAATGTGGTTCAAAGATCGTTTGGATCAAGGAGTGTGCCATTTTATTATGGAAAAATTCACAACTCTATTTTATTTTTAAGATTTAAAAAAATAATAATATTATTATTAAAAATAGAGATCAGATATCATTTTTGTTTTGAAAACAGAGTCGGAGGTTGCCTTTACTTATCGCTATTGGTTTTTTATCTTAAGTTTCTCAGATGCATGCAGATACCGAACTTGGAGATGAAAGAGAGAACAATCAAAATTAAATAGTAAAAACATACATATTATTATATTATTAGGTTGATAAAAATGAATCTAAAATATGATATAAACAATGATTAAGATATTGGATAGCCTAAACATAGCCTAAATGTGCATATCCGTGTATTGAGAATTGATATTACGATACCGTCAGAACTCCCAGTCGTGAGATTAACGACTACTTAGCCACTGTTGAATAGAATTGTGTGAGAAATTGATATAATGAGTGGTGGCTGTTAAGTCTTAATTATACCATTTTGGAGTATAATGAGTTCTGGCTGTTAAGTCTGATTATACCATTGTGGAGTATATGAGTTATGGCTATTAAGTCTTACTTACACATTTTTTAAAGGAGAAAGTTATTTTATGACTTGTGAGACAAATGGTTAAGATGAATGCGGTGTTTTCTCGTCTTTTATTAAAACTTGATGAACTATCTTTCAAAGATATTTGTGCTCTTAAACTGAGTGTTTGGTTTCTTCTTGTCCATTATAATATTAAGTGCACTCTTCTATAATTTTTGTGGTTACAGATAGCAAGTTTCGCTAGAAGGTTGGTCCACTACTATTGACGTCTTAGGCTTGAGCTCGAAACTTAAATGTTGTTTTGTTCGTTTTTCGTTAAATGGTTTGTAATAATAAGACACTTCATGTTGGAAACCAAGTAAGTTTGGTTTTGAATTTGTGTTGTAATAGGTGGGATGGAGATTCGTATAGGATGTTACTGGATGTATCTCATTAACAATGATAATGTGTTTGATGAAGTTAACTTTCTCTATTTTAAAATTTGTTATTTATTGCTCTTTTTAAACATTTTATGTAACTAAGACTATGCTTAGCCTAACTATTTTTAAATTTTTTTTGTTTAAAAGCCTTTAAAAAAGCTAACTGCTGTGCCTTAAGTTGGCTTGTTCTGTATTTTTTTACATTTATTTTTTTTTAATAAAAAAAGTCAAAAAGCCAAAAAGTCTATAAAAAAAAAGCTAGTCCAAACACAAGCTTAGATTTTTATATTATCTCCTATTTGTTCTTTTTTATTTTGACTAGTTTTAGTCTTTGTATCTTTCCAACAATTTATTTGATTGAAAAATGAACTAATTTCATATTAACAGTTGAAAATTGGAGTTGTTTGATTGTCTGGGAGTACTTGAGGCATTCTACTCTTCTTAATTCTTCCAGGAGGCATTCTATTTTTTCCGCTTAGAGTAATGGAGTTGTGCATGCTTTGTTTGTGATTGCATTTGAAAATCTTGTTTGTGCAAGTAGACAAACTCTTTTCGGTGAGGAAGGTTACACTTCGTCTGGATGGAAGGTATTAAAGGAAAAGTAAAAGGTTTGGAAGAGAAAAAATAATTAGAGTGGTGTAAGGAATATTTTTGAAAAGAAAAGAAAAAATGGATGAAAGGTTAGTAAAGCGAAAGAAAAATTTACTTTTGAGAGGTTTTATTCTCTTTCAAAATTAATGGGCAATGAAAAGAAAGTGAGGTGACGAATATAATTAATGTTTATAATATTAATTTAAAAAATTAAAATATAAATATATATGTATATAACAATTTATTACCTTATAGAAATTAGACTACGTATAGAAGTACAATTCTTTTCGTTATAAAACAGTTTAATAGCAAACATATATGTATATAAGTGCAACCCAGCGTAAACTTTTCACCAACACAGCCAATCTACAAAATAACATATTCTTCCCACTGCTCCACCAACAGGCAATAACAGCCAATCTTCCATTGCAAGTTCGGGCATAAAATTACATGTTCATCATCCTTCTAAATTATTTTTTCTATGATGATTATATTTACACATTCATGCATTCCTATATATATATATATATAAAAGGGTAAATTACACTGACCTCCCCTGAGGTTTCTGACAAAAATAAATGCACTCCATGTGGTTTTTAAAATTACACTAACCTCGATTCAGGTTTAATTTTTGTATTAAATTAGTCAAATCGCCAAATTTTTATTACTACTTAATAAAAACCCATCAAAATCACCACCAAAACCATCCATGAAAACCACCACCACCAGTGAGGGTGAATTTGGTGGTGAGAGAGGATAGAGAGAGAGCAGAGAGCAGAGAAGGGAGATGGATATATATATATATATATATAGAGAGAGAGAGAAACGAGACCAAAGAGGGAGGGGGGTCGCTGGAGGGGAGAAAGGATAGAGAGGGGGGCATAGAGCATAGAGAGCGCATAGAGAGCACAGAGAGAGATGGCAAAGAGGGGAGAAAGAAGGCCCCCGCATACAAGCGCCGCACCCATCGGCCATCTCCACACCGGCGACCACCTTCGTTGCTGTCGCCATCCACACCAACCACCACCACCGGCGACCTCCTCTCTGTCGTTTTGCCGCCGCGCCACCTCCGTCGGCGCTGGCTCCCCTTAGTTTTGTCGATCTCTCTCTCTCTCCTCTATCTCTGTCACGGTCTCTCCCACCTTATCATCTTTTTCTGTTTATATATATATAATCTAAGCAAAAATTCCATGCAGAGCGAGGAAGAGGGCAGCGCAACGCCACCCTCACCGCGACCAACGCCGTCGCAGTTCACCACTGGGTCTCCCTCTGGCGACCCCCCACCCCCTCTGGTCTTTCTCTCTCTCTCTCTCTCTTTATATATATATATACGCGTGTGTGTGTGTGTCCATCTCTCCCTTCTCTGCCATCTCTCTCTATCTTCTCTCACCACCAAAACCACCCTTACTGGCGGCGGTGGCTTTCAAGGATGGTTTTATGGGTGGTTTTTGTGGGTTTTCGTTAAGTAGTAACATAAATTTGATAATTAAACTAATTTAATGCAAAAATTAAATAAGATTAGAGATTAGTGTCGTTTTAGAAACTATATCAGGTGTATCTGTTTTTGTCAGAAACTTCAAGGGAGATCAGTGTAATTTACCCTATATATAAAGATGAGAGGGGGGGGGGGGTGTTTGCACGTAATTTACAAAATATTAATATCAAATTATAAAATACAATTAATAGATACATACTAGCAATCAAAGAAATAAAAACAATATATACTAGAACCTACTTTTAATAGAAGTCCTAACTTCTAAAATAAACATATTAGACAAATATTTATTATTTTGTATAGTGGCTCTATTAATAGATTAACATATAAATTGGGTTGACATCATTATTTAATAGAGGATTTCAGTCAAATGTTCAAAAAAGTAAGTTTTAACGCGCAAGGTTCAACTCATTTAAAAAATGTAATTTCTTCTAAAAATACCGAGCAAACAGATAAATTTATCTATTTGATATTCATTCATTTGATATGCAAACAGATAAATTTATGTATTTGCATATTTATGCTTAATAAGTAAATTTATCTATTTACATATTAACACAGGTAATGCAAACAGATAAATTTATCTGTTCATATATATATAAAACAATTCTATGTCTTGATAATGTTGATCAAAATGAAAGACGATATGGAGGATGATGATGACTGAAGAAGACAATAAAGGAATTAGAGTATTTTCATCCCAAAAAGTTTTACGCGACGAATAAATGATCTATCACTGGAATATTTTTGTGAGAATGAACCTTGCGTGCTAAATTTTTTTTTGCTAGATGAAAATTAATACCCAGCATATGATTTGGACTTCTCACTAATTTTCTGTATTTAAAAAGGTGTTATATATATATATATATCAGACTGTGCTATGCACGGTCACTATATTTGTGTCGCTACTAATTAGATTAATAAATTGTATGTTTAAATATTATAAACAGGTAATATTAAAAAGAAAGTAGGAAAAACCATTAATACATTTGGAAATCAATTTTGGCATTTTTTTATCTTCAAGAATCTTGAAAAAAACAATGATTTATGTGAGAATTGTAATAAGACGACAAAAACTAATCTTCATCATGTATTCATGTATCGAGTAAATTTACTTATGATTCGGACATTAAAGACCACTTTGGCCTTATAATTTCTGGCGCTCCGTCCTCCGGGCACGTCGAGACATACATAAATGTAAATAAAGAGATATTCTAGCCATTCATTCATATTTGCATACATTAGTTATTACATCATAAATGAGTTCTGAATCATTCAAAATTACATAACTAGTACAATTTCACCAAATTTTTTTAAAAAATTACACTAAGCACGGGAAAAACTGAATATAAGAACAAAAGTAGAGGTCTCGACTCCTCAGAATGCATCAGCGGGATCCACGGGCTCTTGGAACTCACCCTGTTCTTTAAACTCTTCTTCTTCCTCTGGGATGACTTCCTCTAAGAACTCCTCCTCACCTGTGACACGAATGCCATGAGCTAAGGCTCAAAAGCAAAATATTCTAACCTTCTAACTAATCTCACGGCACAAAATTCACCACAACACATATCATATAACAACCAGTACAGTTTATAGTAAATGAGATAGACAAATTTATGATAGGATAGCAGATGAGTCAATAAACATGTGCATATGAGATGCCGTGTATGAAATGCAGATGCCCAACCTAACATGCACCTAGATTATAACACGAATTCCACATCGGGAATCACCATAGTAGACTTGATGGGAACTAAATCACCAAACCTATCATCACCTCGTTGCGAAAGGTAAACGCTCGCCTTGGTTACATGCCTCAGCCGTTTTACTCAATGGCAACGGCGTGGGGGCGGGCCAACCAATTTTATCCATCCTTATCTGGGCCAACCGATCCCACATTAAGAACCAGGATGCTCGTTTAGCGTCAACCCAAAGTATAAGAGATGATTAGGAAAATTTAAGAGACAATTCACATTATACAAAGTACCAAGATGAGGGATTTAGGACAGCAATAATTGGGCTCTTCTCCGAAGTTACCACCACAGTGGGATTAGGTTCGCCGAATTAGGCTATTTTTGAAATTATCCTTCAAAATATCATGGCAATGGGGTATAAGTTTGCCATAATTGGGCCCTTCTCCGAAGTTACCACCGCAGTGGGATTAGGTCCGCCGAATTAGGCTCTCTTCAAAATTACCCAATTTGCCCGTGTCATAATTCAATGAGCGACGCAATCAAAGAGACATCAAAACCAAAGTGCTAGCGACGAACCCATAATGCTTAACAATATTCATAATAAACCATTTCAAATACCGGGCACACGCACAGGGTGTACAAGAGGAATTCATCCCAAAACATTTTTGAAAATGACAACTAGGGACGCCATAAACTTAGAACCAAAAAGGACAATCTCAATACAGCCCATCCCAACAATGGTTTGCACAAATGAACTCCAATATATCATGATGTAAGTGACAATGTTAATGATGTATGGTATAGATCTCAAATACAACCATCAATTGCCTGTCAATATTTATAGTATAACATACAAAGCATAAGGTACAAGTATGTGAAGCATATGCTACAATTTTCAAGATATGATTTAACATGATAGCATGAGTTCTAAATCATCATACATTCACTTAAAAATACTACAGAACTCGGGTCTCACAACATGGTACTTATACATACATTTAGCAACTTTTAAGGTCAAAAATCAAGTATTAAATTAAAAGGGCCGATAAGGTTTTGGGGTATCTAGACTTGGAATAAAATTATGATTTTTAAACACCATTTAGATAAAAATATTTTCTACAACTTTCATGTTTAACATCAAGGTCAAAACATAAGGCAAAATGGTGAACAAAACATCCTAAGTAAAAACGGTTCGGCAATTTTCTCAAGATTTTTTAAAAAATATGCTTATGTTGGTCTTGGATTTGGGGTATCATATCAAGTCTAAATGAGCCCATTTTTTTAGTATGTTCTAGTTTAACTTGTCCCTTACAAGTTTCATATTTAAAGCTAAGAGTAGTTGTTTGGAACAAGTTATACATTTTGGCCATTTTAGAAAATAGATTTTGTCAGCCTCCAAAACTCAGCAGAGCCAATTTTGGACAGAAGGTTTGAAATGGTTTTGGGGTATCATCTTGAAGCTTTAAGGTCTGATTTTTGGAATGAAAGTACCTCAATATGCTAGATACAATGATCATGTATATCACTTTTGGAATAGGTCACTAAAAATAAGAATTTTGGGCTATATAAAAATATGTGACAGAAGTGTCTCTTGAGGGCTGAAAATCAACAGAAACTTTCAAAGGTCTTGTGAAATTTTTTTGTACTCATGCTTGGTGGGTAGATAGATATGCATGTTATCTACAACTTTCATATTTTGACTAAAGTTCGGATCTCACTTTAAACTAGGATTTTTAAGTCGGTAATGTTGACTGGTAAGAAAATAACACACTTCGGTAAAATTACAATATCTCGAGTTTTACTTATGAAAATGAGTTGAAACCAACTTTGGATGAATTATAACACAAAAATATATATCTGAACATAAAGAACATGGCTAGATAAATTTTTTACTTTGAGTTATAGCGTTTCAAAGTTCAGGGTAGAAATGTCTATGTTATCAAAAATCAAGTCTCTTAGGGTCCAAGTCTTCTACTTATGTCATGTCAAGTTTTTGTTCCATTACTTTGCATGCTTGTATTTTAGACATTAATATGAAAACTCCAGCATACTTAGAAGTTATCGAACTTAAAGATAACAACATACAACAACATCTCATATCACTCATAAATATAACAGCCACAAATTTCCAATTACGACGCCTTTTCGATTTAATTTTGGTTCTCGATTCTTAGAGTGTTTAAAGGAATGTGTTGGGAGATATTTTAATAGATTTTAGACATAAGATTTAGAGGTTTTACTTACTTATTTTAGAGCTCAAAAGAGGGTGGAGAATTGGTTTGGACTTAACTTTTGAAAATCTCATTGATTCCTTCCTTTTTCTTCCTTTTTCTCCCTCAAACTCACCTTAACACTCAAGAGCAAAGAGGTTTTGTTTCTCTTCCTCACTTGCATGAAAATGTGAAGGGAAGAAGAGGGTGTTTGGCTTCCTTTATATACGCAAAGGCTAGGGGACAAGAGAAGAACAAAAAGTACTCTTAAAGGACTTTTTTTTCTTCTTTTTATTAAATGAGATTTGAGATGATTTGAGAGGGTTCAAGTTTTTAGGGCTAAAAAATCAAATATGAGAAAGATAAATATAGCTAGGAGGCTGTTTGGGGGACAAAAACCTAACCTCACATTAATCAAGAGGTTTTGCATTGGTTTGTGTGCCCTTTTGTGCAAAAAAATGCATTAAAAGTTAATTTGATGTCTCTTTTTGGTATTTTTTCCTACTGAGATCTATTATTTTAGTATGTTTATGATAAATATAGTATTTTTTTGTATTATCATAGTTTTCATAGCAATTGATTAAATAGCTGTAGTCTTTTAAATCAAATTAAGTTATTTTGGTAATATATGTATGAACTTTAATAATGATTTATTTACTTTTATTATCCTATAACACTATATTATTATATATATTACTTGTTCAACAAGTATTGGATCATCATAATACTTAATTTAATACCTTTATCATCATTTTAAGCTAAAAAGAAAACAAAAAGTCACTTTTTGGCCCTCTTCTGAAGGTGGTCGGCCACTAAGGGGCATTTTTGTCATTTTTGATGTTATTTTGTCCTTCTCTATTTAATTGTACTTAAATCTTTGATTTAGAATATTCATGTGTTAAAATTTAGATTTTAAAGACTTTTTGTTGTACTATGGCCAAAATGGTCATTTTACTTTATTTTTGATTTTTGACTTATTATTTCATAATATTTACTTCATTTAGAATGTTAGGAGACTCTCTGGGTGCTAAGGTTTTGTTGCCTGAGTTTTGGACCTTTTTGGGATTTTCGACCCGAACTAAGGGTTTTCGATTCGAGTTAGGATTTTAAATCTCGTCCGTGCTCTATAGCCTTATGAACTATTCATTACTAATACTTGGGGCTTGGGTTGGGTCTTTACACGGGTCGTTATCAATCGGGTTGTTACAGCTAAGGTCTGTACCGGGTCGTTACACAATTAGGCACAAAATTTAGAATCTTGGGATAACACGGCAATGTTCTCCATGTTAAATTATCCAAAATCAGGGATAGAAAAAAATAACATAACCAAGGGCATTTGAGATTGCAATAGTCATCTCGGTTAATGGAGTGTAGATAAGAAAACTATACTTGTGATACGGGGTTAATAATAGTTTAAGGTTTTGAGTTGTTTAATGAGTGGTGAATCTACAAACTAGATGGAGACCAAGCCGACCACTCTTTGTGTAAAAATTGCCAATGCAAATGTTTGGTGACATTGAAGGAAGTATATGCTCTACATTAGGCATCGTGCATTGTTCTCCAAAAAAGTATTGAGAAGCTTGGATTGCTCTTTTCAGTAACTGACAAAATTCACCTGGAATCAACAAGGGTTTGGCACAATAAACTCAGCAAACTCAATTTAAGTTAACTCAATTAGTTACAATCCCAGCTATTGTAAGCCTCAAGAACAAGATCAGTTATCGTGAAATAGGATCATTATAAAATATGTAATGGAAACATAAGCAAAGCATGCCATGATAATCTAATATTCAATAATAGCAACACATAGCAAATGTGCTTGTATCATAATCATATTAATGGATAGGTCCTTCAATAATGAATGACTGTAACATATAACATTGTAAGTCCAAGTTTCAGCTTCCTTTTTTCAGAGACATTGCCATTTTCTAGTGACCTCCGACGAACCAGTCTGGTGGACATTGGTTCTTTGTAATAATGGCCTTCTTCTTAGAACAAATGCCTCAATTGACCTCTTCAAAGACCCGTTATCATTTGGTATTGCACTTCTGTTATTCCATGTTGATACGAACCCATTTTTCGGGAAAATCTTTCCATTATTTTCTTTGTTGGAGTTGACTTTCCCAGAGTTTTTCTTGTGTTCCTATCTGAACTTCAGCTGGTATTCAATGGCATAATATCTAATTCTCTGCTTCCACCTCTCTTTCCAATGTAAACTTGACCATCTAAGCTTGTTTTTTCAACAGTTTTTCGATTAGGCTTTGAATTTCTTGTTTAGTTTCCTTCCTTAACTTGTCCAAATATCATTTTGACTGAAAAATCATTTAGGAAAGACAACATTTTATTACTTTCAACATCGTGGATGTCTTGAAAGTAAGTAGAACAAAGCAAAGAAGTTTGTTCACCAATACATGCATTTATGGAATACATAAATTGATTAGAAACAACTTGTGCAATGAGGGTTAATTAACAATGAGAATGAGGTTATTTATAGCAAGGCTATCTAATGTATGCACATGTATAAATAATTGAGCAATTTGGAATGGAAGAAAAGAGAGCAAGAGCAGATCAATTTGCACCTTCTGCTCAAGTTCTTCCCAATGTTGCTCTTCTAAACCCTCTCTAAGTGACTTGAGAACATCAACAGCTTTTATCCTTTCTCTAATTAATGCCTGAAAATGGAATGATTTAAAATAATGTTAGCTTTTATCCATTCTCTATTTAATTTCTAAAAATGTATTGATTTAAAATAATGCTAAAGAAGTTGAAATAACATAAAATACCCAAGCTACTTCGAAGGAAACACATTGATTTTGGTTGTGGAGAATTTAGTGAGTTAATATCAATATGCATGTAATTCCATTGGGAAGAAAATTAGTAGATTGTTTATCTGTTGGAAAGTATGCTTGATTAGCAGATCATTTCTTTGAGAGCTGCCGAAATCTTAAAAAAAACTATGCTTGATAAGAAAATATTCTGGTATACGAAAGTCTAGACTAGTAAAGTTCTCCCAAACCTAATTAATGAGATAATCAAATATTTGAAAACTTCATACTTGTTTTAAGATTTATGGATTGGAAATGCCACGCCCCTAATCCAGGGGCCTGCGAACCAACCCCAGACGGTTATATATAGAAAGTTCACTAACTGATTCAAAATCATTGGTTTGGGTTCAAAAACTTGGTTTATCTAAAGAGATTTACCTCTAACAATCATCTTTTTCTGAATAAAGGTTAGTTTTGATGAAGTTACAAGTTAAGTTTTAAGAAAACAAACTCAACTTGAAAATCATAATTTACGTAGCAAAGCAGCCTGGTTCGCTCGAGTGGTCAGGTGCCAGAGGACTACCCCATCTTTTTGTCGTGTGACCGCTCGAGTGGGCCCTGCCTCTGCTCGAGCGCCCACTGCCCTAGAGCATACCAGAAAATACCTTATCTTGTCCCCCCTTCACCCTTGTAAACCTTTAAAATGCAACTCAAGAAAAGGGTAATCTCAAACACATTATCAACGTTACTTTTAAACATAAAATTCATGCTCACTTCATACATTCAATGCCACAATTTTAATTTACATCTCTCCAAAATATCAAGAATCTTATAAACCTCTCTCTAATCCAAAGATTTCTCAAAAGAACTTGAAGTTTAATGAGTTCATGCACATAATCCCATGCAAAATAGATACAAAACATGTTTAATTTCAACGTATCAATGTCTTTACATTCTCTAAATTTCTACAATATACGAGACTTAACAAAATACAATGAATCCTTCTTTTCTTCTTCAAATTGCACAACCCTCTCTTCTTATCTTTCTTGGTCTTTTGGACCTGAAAAAGGTTAGATGCAACAAATGTAACTCGTAGCTCATAGGATAAAGAATAACTCAAGCGCTGTGCATGACTTGTGAGGTGTGATTGGATGCAATCGTATAATCATCAATTTACTTCTTCAATTCATTAAAATCTCACACACATAACTTTTCACTTTTCAAAACCACTTTAGCTCACCATTATCATTTGTTTTCAAAACATTCTCATTTGTTTCCCAAACATTCTCATTTCCTGATTCTCTTTTCTCTTAAAACCATTTCTCAAATATTGAACCAACGTTAGGTGCAACTTATAGAAATCTCGCCCCATTCCATCAATAGGCTATGTGAAGTCGTTGGGGAATAAGCAGCTCTATAACTCACCACGACAATCATCACTTTCACGTTTCAGTTGTCACCCATGGACGCATGGTCCCCATCCATGTTTCGGGGCTAACCCTTGGGCATGTGGTCCATACCTTGCGTAAGTTTTCGGCCTTTTAACATGGAGCTGTTCAAGCCCAACTTAGTTCTCATCAACTATTCCTCAGTTTGTCATTCATTAATCAAAATCATTTATCCCAAACTAGGAGTTTTACCCACAACTGGTTCATCTCCCCAATTTATTTTCTCAAATCTTTATTCTCATTTGAAAATCTCGTACTATCATTCCATCTAACGTTTCAACTCAAAACAGCTATGCTCACACATGTTTCAAAATCTTTCGTTTCACATTTCTGAAATTCTCATAAGGCAAAGTCACTTCAATCAATTTCTCAATTTTCATTCTCATATCGCAATTTCATTTCATTATACGTTCAACATTTCATCGCAACAACATACATCATCAACAATGTTTTAAAGGTGCTTTTGTTTCAAAATATATTTATGTTTTTCATTAAAGCCAAGTCACAATAATCAATTCACCAAAATCGAGTTACATGAGCTGTCATCAACACGTGATCAATTCAACTACCACTATTTCATTCAATGTGAGTTTTGTTGCACCCATCTGTGTATCATTTGAAAATCTATATCATTCTTTCCAAAAATTAGGGTTCAAGCATCAATTTACCCAATCATACCATAAAACCTTTTTCTCATATCATTAACATCTCAATTTTCACAAAAACACAAAATTTATCTTATAATTAACCATAATAATTCAACACACACAAACCCACACTTAATATTTCAATCACACATTAGATTCAATTAGGGTCTTGCTTAATTTTAAAAATCTCAACACAAATCATAGAAAATCACGAGAAGTGGTTTAGATCCAACCTCAATCAGCTCATAACCTTGAGATTCCACCACTTTCTTTCTCCTAGGATTTTGGTTGTCTCCTTGGTTTGCTCCTTGATGCTTCAATCTCATTTCCTCTGCTCCAAATCTCGAGCTCCTTCCATGGTGATTCCCAATTAAGTTTCAAATCTCCAATCTTAGAGGGTGGAAGGCTAGGGTTTTAGAGTTTTGGCGGAGTTCTCTCTCTCAAGGAGGGAAAGAGGAAAGGAGAAAAGAAGAGAAATAAAAATATGAGGGTCCCATGTGGTATGGAGGGTATAAGGCTTATATAATTTCTCCCACTTTTTCTCCAAAGTTTGTGAATGTTCTAAATGTGAGACCCAGTTTCGTTTCATTTTATGATATATATATATATATATATATATACACACACACACACACACATATCCAACGTGTTCTTTTCGTTATATGTATATCTTTGATAATTGGTTATGTTCCAATGTTGTAGAACAACATATGTTATATGTGTTTTACTGTTTAAGACGCATGAGACGTTGGTTTACGTTCTTGAAGCGTGTTCGGTTGATTTATTTCAAGCCTACGTATGGTCATGTGAAGTGTTTTTCAGTTGGTTGGGGGGTTCAGTCGACTGATGATGGTGAGTCAGTCGACTGACCTAGTCACTAGAAAGTTTTTGGGCTTGGCCGTGACCTTTCAGTCGATTGAAATGGGATTTTCAATCAATTGACCTGAGGTGGTGGATCGTTTTTGGGCTTTCCAAGGGCTTTTCAGTTGACTAACTTGTGTGGTTCAGTCGACTAACCTTCTATGTTTTGGTGTGGCCTATAAATATTCACCTTTTGGCAGATATTTTCATATCTTAGTTGCTTCTTAGCTAAGTTTCTCCTTTTGCTCTCAAAACCTCCACCTTCTCTCTAGAATTTTGGGTGGCCCAGGCTTAGTTTTCGATGAGCTATTAGTGGATCCTTGCTATCCATGATGTGGGCTCCACTTCCATCCGGACAGAATCTCGTTTCGACGAATTTTGGTTTTGCACGTGGATCAAGGCATCGAATTTTTGACTCTTCGAGGTAGGATCCTAGACTTTGTTGTCTTTAAATGGTATTACGTGCAGTTATATGCCTTTTTACCGGTCGAAAATGCTTGAAATATCATATTTTATGTTTAAACCTTATTTATTCAGATAAAAAGGCATGTTTTGGCACTTTTCTTGGTTTATTACATTATATGACTTATGGATATCCGCGGTTTTTAAAAGGTGGTTTTGAAAATGGAAGATTTATGCAAAATCTTAAAAATCGTGTTTTTGAGGTTTGGAGCTAACCCTCAGGGTTTAGTCTCAATTTTGAAACGTTTTGGTAAAAACGAAAAAAAATATTTTGAAAATATTTTTTTTAATCTCCATGTTGATGGATGGAGCTTTATACATGTTTAATGTGTAATTGTGAAAATATTTTTGAAGTTGAGCTACAAGTTAGTTTTTAAATGATTCTCTAGATGTGCCGGGATAGCAGGTATTTGGCACGAGTTGCTCTCGGTAGAATTCCAAAAATGTGCGCAGAGTAGGTGTTTTGTACATTTGGGTTATTCTCCGTAAATTAAGTGGTGGGTGCTTTGTACCAACGGGTTTCAGGGCCGTAAATTAAGCAGTTTCGTTGTGATACTTTCGTATAGAACTTGTCATTACCTAATAGGTCTTGCATGATTCAGGGATAGGTAATGGACATGAGTCTATAGTTGTTACCTGTTCCTTTGTGACGGAGTCGGTACATAGAATTTATTTCTCTTTCCTCGGTTGTGTTATCCGAGTAAAAATAAGATCGCATCTTCTAATGAATTAAAACAACGAATATTAAATATACGCAAATCAATAATTATTTCAAAATTAAGACATAAGCACTATTCATAATAATATTATGATGTGAATTAATTTATATAGTTAGTATAAAATTAATTACTCAAAGTATCCCGTTCAGTACACACAAAGTGTACTAACATAAAGAGTCGAAACAATAGACGACGGTATTATCAGTTCCCCATATCCAAGACAGACCTACTAAAATCCTGTGCTACAGTCGTACCGATGGTATGTCCATTTTCATCTAAACTATGAACAAATAACTTATATTCTGCAAGAACCCAAAATCTGATCTTCTGTGTGTAAACCGTACTCTACACACTAGATTAAATATTGTACAGAATAAAGGACATTCATGCATACATTAAAGAAATAATATTGCATATATTGCTTATTAAGATCTCATAAAATGAAAACTAATTTTATTAAAATAAAATTAGATACTAAAAATATAGTTTTCAGTATACAACCCGAATAGTCAACTGGGATGTAATTTTCTCTTCTAACAAATAAGCTCTAAACTCTCCAAAGAGGTACTTGCCACCACGGTCAGACCGAAGTGTCTTGATATATTTTTGCAGACGCTTCTCTGCTTCCACCTTAAATAATTTGAATTTATTAAAATATTCAGACTTACGGTACATCAAATAAATGTATCCATACATTAAGTAATCGTCAATAAAAGTGACAAAATACTCAAAACCTCATCTAGTCCGAAGAGTCATAGGTTCATGCAAGTCAGAGTGAACCAGTTCCAATGGTTCTTTAACTCTATAGCTTTTAGCCAAAAAATGGCCTCCTGATCCTTTTACGCTCCAAGTAGGATTCACAGACTGAAAGTGCCTTCACTTTCAATGAACTCAAAGATTTATCTTCAATCAGCCTATTTATCTTTTTTAGATTAATATAACCTAGATGTAAGTGCCAAAGATATGTTTAGTTTATTAAAGAAGGTTCATTTCTCTTAAATGGTGAATTAGATGTATTATTTAATTCATTCAGTTGTAGTATGGGAGATATAAGAGTAATAACATAAAGATCTTTCACTAATGTACCAGTGCAAATAAACCGTTTATTATTCTTAATAACCACAGAGTTATTAAAATAAACCAAATATCCGTCTTTACTCAGTCTAAAAATAGAAACTAAGTTCGTTCTCATGGAAAGTACATAAAGATAATCTCTCAATTTTAAAACTCGATCTCTACTAAAACTGAGAGTGATATCTCCCACTGCAACTGCTGCCACCCTTGTATTATTGCCCTTGTGTAGCTAAATATTCCCATCACTAAGTTGTTAGGTTTTTTGGAGCCCCTGCAATGAATTGCAAACTTGATTAGTAGCTCATATATCTACACACTAGGTACCGGTAGATAACACCACTAAATATGTTTTCACAACTATTGAACAGAAATTACCTTTGTTATTCTACTTGTCAAGAGAAACTGGATATTATTTTTTCTCGTGCCGTGTCTGGTTGTAGTAAAAACATCTGTCTTTCGAATTTGTCACACCAGTATATGGCTCACTAACTACCATAAAAATCGTGCTACCTTGTTTCTGAACTTTTTTATTCTTCTTGACTTTTGGCTTAGATGAAGTACCTTTTTAAAAAAATAAACAAATTTTCTTGTTTCCTAACACCATCGATAGTTAAAACTATATCCAGATTTCCTTTCCAGTCAACATAATTAGAACTCCTAAATTTGTTTTCATTGAGTATAGCTGTTAGTTGATTGAAAGTCATTTTAATCATGAGAATTACATAATTAAAAACCATTAATTGTGATGAGAAAAATTTTAAATTTTATTTTAAAATCAATTCCCTTTACCATTTAAAAAAAAAATTGTCAGCAGTCCGGTACACCGTGAATAGCATGTCCAATGGAAAAAATGTCTACTATTCATCATTTGTCAAGACAGGCCAATTTTTATTAATTTTACTATCTAGGCAATAGATCTAGCCAAGTAAAATTAAACAGCGGATGTAGCTTCGATTTAATAATAATAGGTGTGCGTGTCGTAAACTGGTAGCACAATCAGAACCAACTCGATTGGTTCAACTTTGATGATCCTGAATAGAGGTACGACCGAACTACTACTTGCCGAACTCACTGAAGGATGCACGTAGCGTTCTCGAACTCTTGCAAGGTGAGGAACACCGTTAGCGCTTTTTGGCTTGGGTTGACTAAGAAACACTCCGACGTTCAAGTTATATTTCTCTCTAACTAGTTTCAAATTAAGAACTATATTAAAGATTGTGCACCTGGGGGTTTAGAGTGCCTCTCCTTATATAGGGGTCAAGGTTAGGATGGTTGAGTCCTATTTGGACTCCGCCATTTGCCTTCTTATCTTGATTTATCTCTTGACTCTGCCTTATCTTTTAGCAATCCTGGTTACCTTAGAAGGCTAATCCTCCACTTCCCGAGCTGCCGTGGCGGGAGTCGAGTCTTCATGGGTTATCCTCTAGCCCAGAACTTATCGAGTTAATCTGGCTATACTGTGGGCTGTCCCTTTCACGGGTAGCCCGATCTTATCATGGACTATCCATCCTTGAAAGTCTCGATTTAATCATGGACTGGCCTTATTATATAACCCAGGTATCTTCTTATTCTTGGGTTGGGCCCCATGCTCAATACTCGATTGCCTCAAACTTCCCCCATCTCTGATCTTCATTTCTAGCTCGAGAATCTGATGAGGAAATAGAGGTTCATACTTTTCATTTGTTCGGGAGATGTATTTGGATTTTGATTTTTGGGCATGCCACCTATTCAATGTAAGCATTGAGGTTGACAGTCAGCGTATGATTTTCTATTCAGGAGGCACCTTGTTTGGTGGTTAGATGCTGTTCAGAAGATCCCAGCCTTTGGCATTCTATTGTGCGTGACAGCGTGTCTCGAGCCTTTTAATGATGACGTGGCGCATCGCCACTAGCGCGTAGGGGGACAGATGTCGCCTCGGTAACCCAAGGTGTTATTACAAGCATACAGTGTTGGAAGAAAAACTGCTAAGATCATTATTTTTGTAAACGATTTTTGATAAATTGGACAAATAATCGCCGAAATGGGCTCCAGATAAAATTTTTGATGTCGAACGATCAAAATAAAAATCTGTTCCACCATAGATAATTTAAGAGAATACATTTTTGGTCGATTCTTCAACTACGATTTTTGATTCCGAGTTAAAGCTCCTGTCAGAACTCATACCGATAGAACTTGGTTAGTTTTAATCTTGGAGACAAATTATAAATTGGGTTTAGCCTACCCGCATATTTATAGGACTATAGTAGGGACCTGTGGAGTAATTATGAAGAAAACTTCTACTGTAACTTAGATACGTATCTAGTGATTTTTGCAATTAAGCTAACCTTTTAGCGGTATTTGTAATTATGAAAACCTTGCAGCGATTTTTATAATTTTCATAAAATACTAAATTACAGTTCACACAACTAAAAAACTATAATTGCACTCTAAGTCATAATCTCAAGTCCTTTTTTCATTTAGCTCATGTTATTAAATTCTTAACTCATCTCCCAACGTTAAGATTTCTGATATCCGCCAATTAAATTTAAATACTGACAATTTAATTTAAAAGGCATTTTTTAATTTCTTAAGCCCGTCTGTTTAATTTATTTGACCGCCGAATAATCAAATCCACTCGTAAGGTTTGGCCCGATCAAAACTTATTACCTTCCTAAGGGGATATCGTCAATCCTGATCATTCGAAACGTAAATTCTGTCAATAATTAATATTCACCATATAAATAATATCGCTATTCAACTCATCAGGAATATAGACTCATATAAGATCGCACCCTCTAATGAATCAAAATAACGAATATTAAATATACAGAAATTAATAATTATTTCAGGATTAAGAGTATAAGCACTCTCATAATAACCTTGGGGTATAAATTAATTTATATAGTCAGTAAAAAATTAATTACTTCAATATGTCTCACTAATACACACAAAGTGTACTAGCACAGAGAGTCGAAAGAATAGGTGACGTTATTATCTGTTGCTCGTAAACAAGATAAGTTTACTAAAATTATGTACTACAATCGTACCGATGGTATATCCATTTTCATCTAAATTTTAAATAAATACTTATATTCTACAAGAACATAAAATCTAGACTTCTGTGTGCAAGTCGTACTCTACACACTAGATTAAATACTGTATAAAATAAAGGACATCTATGCATAACATTAAAGAAATGATATTTGCATATATTACTAATTAAAATTCTGCTAAAAGAAAATTAAATACAAAAAATATAATTTTTAGTATACAACCCTACCAATCTCCTACTTATACTCAAAATCATGCTAACTTACATCTAACTCTCATACCCTCTATATGACTATTAAAAGTGTTAGCCGGTAAGCTCTTTATAAAAGAATCTGCAAGGTTGTCTTCTGATTCAATCTTGGTCATAGCAACATCACCCATCTGTACAATTTCTCATATCATGTGATACTTACGCTCAATATGCTTTCCTTTCTTGTGGACTCTAGGTTCCTTCGAGTTTGCAACCGCTCCATTATTATCACAATAAAGGGTAATAGCCGACTGAATAGAAGGGACCATGTCTAGATCCAACAGAAAATTCCTAAGCCAAACGGCCTCCTTGGCTGCTTTAGAAGCAACCACATACTCAGCCTCCATGGTAGAATTAAAAATGCAAAACTGCTTGATACTCTTTCAACTAATAGCTCCATCTTCTAAGGTAAACACATATCCTAAGATAGACTTACAAGAATCTTTGTCTGACTAAAAATTTGAGTCTGTGTACCCTAAAGGTACTAAACAATCTACTTGGTAAACTAACTTATAATCCTTTATCCTTTTTAAGTACTTGATTTTATTCTTTACCGCAGTCCAATGCTCCTGCCTTGGGTTAAACTGATATCTGTGAACCATGTCAATGATAAAGCAAATGTCAGGTCTAGTGCATAGCATAGCATAATTCCTACTGCCGAAGCATAAGGAACCACCTTCATCTTCTCTATCTCGTTAGGTGTCTCAGGACGCTGATCCTTAGATATAGTAATTTCATGCCTGAAAGAGAGAAACCCTTTTTTAGAATACTTTATGCTAAAATGTGCAAGGATATCATCGATATACTTTACTTGTGATAAACCCAATATTTTTTGCTTCTGATCTCGCATGACCTTGATCCCAAAGATGTGACTGGTTTCTCTCAAGTCTTTCATATCGAACTGTCTAGATAACCATACTTTTACCGTAGATAACGTCCCTACATCATTTTCGATGAGTTAGATAAAGTCTACATAAAGTACTAAAAAGATCACTAGGCTTCTGCCACGCTTTTTGTACCCACATGACTCATCTGGACTCTGATAAAAACTATAATACTTAATGGCATGCTCAAATCGAGTATTCTAAGACATTGATGCATGCTTAAGTCCATAAATAGATTTCTCAAACTTGCACAACATGTGCTTCTGGCCATTTGATATAAAATCATCTAGTTGTACCATATAAATACACTCGTCAAGACTTTCGTTAAGAAAAGCTGTATTGACATCCATTTGTCAGATTTTGTAATTAAAATGATTAGCAATAGATAAGAGAATCTGGATAGACTTAAGTGTGGCTACCGGCGAAAAGGTTTTCTCATAATCAATTTCTTCTTTCTAAGTGAACCATTTTACAACAAGCCTAACTTTGAATGTTTCAATCTTTCCATCCGCTACTCTCTTCTTTTTTATAAATCCACTTGCATCCAATGATTTTTATCCTTTCGGGTGGTTTTACATGTTCCCAAACCTGATTGGAATACATAGATTCTATCTCTAAATTCATAGCCTTTTACCGAAGATCTGCATCTTTATCCCGAGGTGCTTCATTGTAGTTACAGGATTCGATATCCAGTTCTGGCAGAATCTTATCAAAAGACTCTCTCAAAAATATATACCGATCAGGTTGATGAATAACCCTTCCACTACGATGAGGCACTACCCGTGTCTGTATACTAGCAGTAATACGTTGTGTAGAATCTGAACCATGTGCACCCGCACCATGCTCATGATTTGCACATGTCCTGATAATCCTCCCACTACAGCGAGGCAATGGGATATCAGTGACTTATGGATCCTCTTCCGTTCTACTGGTATTTTCTATAATTTCTTCCAAAATAATTTTACTATTGGGCATGTGATCCATAATATAATCATCTTTCAAGAATCGAGCATTAGTGCTAATAATGACTTTCTGATCCTTAAGATTATAAAATATACCACCCTCCATTCCCCTAGGATGCCCCACAAAGAAACAAACTTATATCCTTGGTTCTAACTTATTCGCATTCCCTTTCAGCACATGTGTTGGACACCTCCAAATCCCAATATGTTTCAGACTAGGCTTAAGCTCGGTCCACAATTCTTTGGGAGTAGAAGGTACTAACTTAGAAGGTACTAAGTTTAGAATGTAAGCCCTTGTCTCTAATGTAAGTCCCTAAAATGAATCGAGTAATCATGGATAAATCATCATAGATCTTATCATTTTTATAAGAGTACTATTCTTTCTTTCTGCTACACCATTCTACTGTGAAGTGCCTGGTGTATTCAATTGAGATATAATCCCTTATGATGATAAGTAGTCCCTAAACTCTCCAAAGAGGTACTCTCCATCACGATCGAATCGCAGTGATTTGATACTTTTACCCAGACGCTTCTTCGCCTCTGCCTTGAATTCTTTGAATTTCTCAAAATATTTAGACTTACAGTGTATCAGGTAAATGTATTCATACCTTGAGTAGTCATCAATGAAACTGACGAAGTACTCAAAGCCACCTCTAGCGCAGATTGTCATAAGACCACATACATCAGAATGAACCAATTCCAACGATTCTTTAGCTTTATAGTCTTTGACCGAAAAGAGCCTCTTGGTCATCTTACCCTCTAAGCAGGATTCATAGACTGAAAGTGCCTTCACTTTCAATGAACTCAAAGGTCCATCTTCTGCCAATCTATTTATCCTTTTTAGATTAATATGACTCAAGTATAAGTGCCAAAAAAATATTTGGTTCATTAAAAAAGAAAAATCTTATTTTATATGGTAATTAGATGTGTTATTCAAGTCAGTTAGTTGCAGTGTAGGAGAGATAAGAGATGTGATACACAGATCATCCACTAATGTACCAAAATAAATAAAATATTTATTTTTCTTAACAACCACGAAGTTTTTAAAATGAACAGTATATTTGTCATTTATTAAACAAGAAATAGAAATTAAATTCTTCTAATCGAAGGTACATAAAGATAATCTTTTACAAGTAAATTTCTATCTCTAATAAAATTGAGAGTGACATCTCATACTGCAATTGCTATCACCCTTGTATTATTGTCCATATGTAGGTATATTTTTCCATCACTGAGTTGCCTGGTATTCTGAAATTCTTGAAAAGATTACAGACATGATTAGTGACTCCCGCATCTACACACCAGGTACTGGTAGATAACACTGCTAAATATGTTTCAACTTCCAGTGAATAGAAATTACCTAGTTTGCTCTATTTACATAGAAAAATCGGGCATTGCTTTTTTTAATGCCCAAACTGGTTACAGTGATAGCACTTGCCTCTCGGCTTCTTCACACCAGTTTTTGGTCCCTTAACTGCTTTTAGACTTGTGCCTCTTGTGTCTGACTTTTTTTTCTTCTTGCTTTTCGGTTTTCTAAAAATACCCTCGATTGTTTGAAGTTCTTTAAAAAGTTCTGCCAATGAAAAGCTAAGCTTATTTGTGGTATGGTTCAGGTAGAACTGATTAAAGGTTTATGACAGTGACTGGAGTATGATATCGACCTGGGTTTTCTCGTCAATTTTAGCTTCTAGGATCTCCAATTCATTCAAAAGACTAATCATCTTCAAAACAAGATCCCTAACTAGAGTATCTTCATCCATGCTTGCATTCATAAGAGACTTCATGGCCACCTGCCTAGCAGCACGATTTTGATCCCCAAATATTTCTTTGAGATTCATAATTATGTCATAGGCACTAGGCATAGAGTGATGTTGACGCTGTAAAACATTTGACATGGAAGTCAAAATGTAACAACGAGCCATCTGATCAGCTTTTTGCTACTTTTGATGGGCCTTGGTTTCCTGTTTAGCCCCCACATCAGGTACTAGTTGATAAATCTCAGTTAATACAAACTTATAGCCTTCAGCAGTTAATATATTGTCTAAATTTCTTTTTCAGTCAACATAGTTTGGTCTCGTAAGTTTGTTGTTTTTGAGTATTGACGCGAGAGGATTGAAAGCCATTTGAATCCTGAGAATTACGTAATTAAAAATAACCATTAATTATGACAAGCAAAACCTTAAGTTTATTTTAATTTTGTTCTCTCTACCATTTAAAAAAAAATCACTAGCTGTTTGGTACCCTTTGAATAGCATGTTTCAATGGAAGAACGTCTACTATCCATCATTTGTCCAGACAGACCAATTTCTATTAATTTTACTATATAGGCAACTGACACTACTAAGTAAAATTAAATAGTTTACATAATTTCGTCCAGTAAATAATAGCAGTGACTCAGGTGGAGAGAATACTATTTATTTAAAAATAAGTGTTAACCACCACTTAATCCAAAATCAATCGTTTCGCAATTTACCCTTCAGATTGAGAAGTGATCTACTCTAATAATTATCCAGAATTATCCATAAAAGTGATTTGTACTGGTGATACTGTAATTAATCTGTCCGATAGGGAGGAAGGCCTTACTGCCAATACGCATGATTTAATTACATCACCTACAAACTGGTGATGAAGACCACAAAATTTATTTGTGAATAAATTTTTTCTCTCACTTAGATTTTTAAAATATTTTTTAGAGTTATAAAGATTCGTTTAACTAATATAAATTTATTAATTTTAAAAATCGTACAATCTGAAAGAGTCCAAAACTTCTTTCCGTATATACGATTCTATAGATTTCGATTTGTCCAACTATCTTTTCGTGTTTTAACGTGTAACAAATAAAATTCGATGAATACACAGTTTTTTCTTCAATTTTTCTCCTAAGATAGTGATTAAAGGTATTCAATTATTTTAATTTAGTTACACATTTTTTGAAAAATAATAATTTATTTAGATTAAATATTTTTTCATTTTATTAATTCAAAATTCAAAATTAATTTTCACGTTTTTTCAAAATATTTGATTTAATAAAAAATTATCTTAAACGTGATATTTTATAAAAAAAATAAAATATCCAAAAAAATTTCATTTAATTTAAAAAAAAATTAATTTAATTTTTCTTTACAAAATATTTAATTAAAGTAAAAAATTTTAAATTAATTAAATTAACAAGAATATATAAAACAGAAATACATCATCCACGCAGGTAAAAGAATATAAATGTAAGATATATATATATATATTAGTCTTGTATATCGTGTTGTGTATTTCTCAGAGAGAGATGATCATTTTATATCCACAGAGGAAAGAGAGGGATCACAGAGCTGTTCAGAAACAGAGCAAGACAGAAATCTCAATACAGATAGGTGAGAAAGCTGAGATACAATCCTTGGTTACGGAGCAAGCCGCAAGAGAGAGAAAGACA